>CM067305.1:57821660-57887951 GCA_034231615.1 Meghimatium bilineatum
TCACCATTACTAATTATAAAAATACCTACAACGTTATTTCCTATTAAATTTGTGTTTTAAATCGGCGAAAAATTTGGTCTTTTTATATTTACATATTGAATAATGATAATATTAAATAACTATTAGTTATAATAACTTAAGTTATTTAATAATGCGGGAACGCAAATCATGTTTGTGACTATTGACGATACGCCAGTGCTTGTTACATACATATTCAGTGTACGTGTTGTTTTTGTGTGTGTCGTTAGACCGTTTCATATTCAATGTTTCATGGGAATATGCACGTTAATCGCCGTGAATAAAATCATTTTAAAGATGTTCATCTTTTTTTTTTTTTAAATCTCGTGTGATCGAAAGCGGAAACGTGTTGACTAAATAAAATTGCGAGGCTAATATGTGCCACCTGATCGACATTCCGTTCAAATCCCGTCAGCTGAATTACGATGTTTGTTTTAAAACAGACGGACATGACTTATATGTCGATCGCATTTGCTGTATTGGCACAATATAACCACATTTATTATATGTCACATATTGATGTCGAGAGACATATACGGTATATATGAAATATATTATATGTTGATCGTGAGTAATACACATGTCATGTGAGATATAAATCATATATGTGTTGTGAGTGACATGAATGGTAATATGTGTAACATATCGCATGTGTACAGTGAGTGTGTAAAATATCATACATGAATGGTAAATGACATAAATTCCATGTGTGAAGTAGTTCAAATATTGATTGTGAGTGACATGAATGTTATGTGTGACATGGACATAATCATAACTAAAATATATGAATATAGTAGGTGTGCCGCAGCCGAGAGATGGTATATGCCAATTTACTATATGATAGTGTGAACAAAGACAAAGTCGACAATATGTCATACTGTATCATAATACATATAATATGAGGACGTCCATTCTTGAAGTATTTGCAAAGATAGAGACCAAGTGATAATTTTAACATGTTCCGATGAGGACGAATGTGTCGGGCCATTAGCGAAATAAAACAGGTGACACAACGCAATTTCAATATTTTGGACTATTTTTTACTGGAAATCTAGTAGCATCATTGTCTTGCTACAAGAGAGATACATTGGGAGCGTGAGAATGAACAACAAGAAGAAGATGAAGAAGGACTTGGAAGTTTCAGTTTTTAAAAATAATCGTACCCTTGAGAAAGAGAACAGTGCACACATTGAGAAAGAGAACAGTACACACACATATTGAGAAAGGGAACATTGCACACAAACACACACACACATTGAGAAAGGGAACATTACATGGCTAATGATATTGGATCATAATTGTTGAAATCTCTAGCAATTCAATATCGAATCAGGTTCTTCAATTATTAAATGATCGTAATGGACTAATTTTTAGAATTAGAATGAAGGAAGATAGAATTCCACGACAAACCTTCCTGTGGACACCAGACGGGAAAAGAACACAGGGAAGACTAACAACAACGACCAGAAGAACATTTATGAGTGAATTAAAATAAACATATATAAATGCACAAGACCTGCAATCCCTAGCAACTGACCGACATGCATGGCGAACTATGACATCGCCCTATGTGGTCAAACTTGGCAAAAGAAGAACTGACTGATTGAATTAATGCCCAACTCTACTTTATATTTTTTCTCAACAGGAAATTTACATATATACAGTTTGAACATTGTGCTAATTTAATAATAACCTCAATAATGCACAAATGCTTACTAGTGATACTCTGACATAGACCACACTATCAGTTTCGCCATACATGAAAATTACACATATTAACACATTAATGTACCGCCATCTTGGTTGAAGACATCAACAAGACGAAGAATGACTGGCCATGTAAAATTGACTCTCCACCAAGGTACAGCTCTTTGCCATGTGGTCTGTGTACACAGCTGCCAGAATCCAAGTCTGGATTTGTATTGCCATCAACAGCGTTCTGCGACCCATATGTTGTTACATTATTGAGATGTACACTTGTTTGATCTGTACTCTCTTTTAGCGCCAAGTTACGACCTGCATTATATGTAACTAATCTTAAATATAGTAAACATATGTTTATATTTCTATATAGTAACATTATGAGAAAAGGAAAGATATATATGTATAATATTACATTACTATGGATCGATTTCAGTTGCGGTTGCTAACTGTGGCGCAAATTAGTGATACACCATCATAAATCATTTATTTTGCGGTTCGGTTTTGAGTGTCGTTGTATACGAATATGCAAGAATACATCGACTTGACCAACATGTATAAAATAATTTCTACGTTACAGTAAATATGCTGGAAGGATATTTCATTTTCAATTATATTGAGCAACATATTATCGATATGCCTTAGATTCTATATATACAAAAATAAGAGACAATACAAATGAAGTTCTTGTTTGGAACGCGTGCTTTCCTACTTGATTTTTTTCCCATGACAAATGTTTGTGAGCTTATATGTGTTCTTTATTAAAATTAAGATGCATTTATTAAGGGAACGGATACGGGTTCCGTGAGTTGTATTTTAAATAACTGAACCTAAACATAATGCTAAAAAAATCATATAATTGAAAGCATTTATAATTTTTAAACATTATTTTTGAAAATTAATTTAAAGGTATATTGCCCGTCTTTGTAGCGGCGTGATACAAGGCAATTGTGCATCACGGGCATTCTGAAAGCAATGGTGATCTAATATGAGTGTTAATAATGACTAGAACATTACTGCATCCACAACATGCTGGGTTGATGGCTACGTTCTGAATATCATATACTACAAATTAAATGTGTTTATATATATATATATTAGTTATTTATACGAAGATGATTTAATAATTCACAATCTAATTGCAGTGTAATGTGTGAGTACTACAATTTGCATAATTAAGCTACACATACCACTTATTTCATCAATGCGCGTGGATTTTCAACCGCAGGCGTTCGTTCAATTTGTTTGTATCAGAGCTTTTACAACAATCACACAAAATAGCCGAGATGGCACTTCTAGTAATTTATCGGCACAACTTTCGTAGTAAGTTAAATGTACTAGATCAGGCATCTCATCGGTCATTTCAATCCGAATATACATACTTACGTGGGGCATTGGCATCTTCAAACTCATAGCTTTTAGTAGTTATGGCCGCACGTGCAATAATAACTGTGTTATGTAGTCTTGTTTCTCTTGATTCTTGATTAGAAAACTGGCCACACAGCACGTGAGACATTCACATAAGTGTTCCGCCCTATGTTCCAACAGCCATTCGACTCGATGGTGTTTCGAATCCAATGTCGCCAAAACAGACGTCGACATCAGAGCACAACTCTTGCGCCTGAGACAGTTTTCTTTGTTGTTCCGCCCACCCACGCCGTGCCCGTAACCAGTTCAAGCACTACGTTGACATGTCGGAACAACATGATAACTGTTATGTAGTCTTTACATAATAGCATGAGTTGCAATAAGCATGTTCCATTCCTGCAGAAATTTGTTCTATACGTCACTATTAACAAGTGTACATTTATACTCCTTCCCCCCACCCAACCATTATGTATCAATATGTATGCTAGTAGTACGATTTTTATTGTTATTTTACGGCGGTTTTTTTTTCTATCCTGAGGTTCAGACCCCGGTTATCACACATGCGACAGTAAATACTAGTAGTTTCCATGATATATTAATAATAATATTGTCATACTTACTTTATCATATACCAAAAAAAAAAGTGTGGGGTTCTACTGTTCTAACCTGAAGTAATGTAGATTGAGCAAACATATGGAGAAATTGGCCCGATAATTTTCAGCGTTGTCAATGTTACAGGAGAGTCACATGTGACATCCACACCATGTGGATGAACTTGAAACCGTCTCTCATGTGTGCACCTCCTTCCGCCATTAAACATTACAGTGAAATTATTAATATGACCTGAAGATAAATTGAACTGTATTCAATGTATATCCATATATATCCAGAGTGAAATGCAAGTTTAAATGTCGTAAATTGTTGTATTAATAACCATTAATCTTCACGAACTAAATGCATCCATTTTTCTTTTCACGCTGTTATTTTCCCCCATTAAGTCACGTTGGGTAGGTGAATATTGTATGAAAAATAAATCTGATGTGTCGTAACATTGTGTAAATATTGGATGCCATACCTATGCATATGGTTAGCTATACGAAGGTAAACGTTCAAGTGGAGGACAGAAAAAGCGCATCAAGGATCACCTAAAAAAGCTCTCTCAAGCACTGCAGCATCGATCCTAGCTCCTGGGAGACTACAACACTTGATCGCTCAGCCTGGCACACCCAGATCACTGCTAGCATCACGAAATTTGAAAAAAGAAAGAACACTGTGGACAATTCACAAGCGCAAGAAGCGGAAGGACAAATCTGAAAATTCTGCTACCCCGAACCTTCAGCACTCCTGCATGCACTGCAATAGAACATTCCGTTCACGAATCCGACTCATCGGCGAATTCACAAACCACATTAGTTAATTACCAATTTTAAAAATATGTTTTTTTCCCCAACACATTTAATATTTTTCATGCCATGCTCGACTTCGCCTGCGAAGGAGGAACTCATCATCATCATCATCTAAATAGTTTCATCAACGTGTCTTGCAGCCATGTCTTTCCGCGTTTTGCTTGATTTTCCTAAGCATTATCTAGACGTTGGTATAATATGTGTCTGATATTTTTGTTACATTAAGACATATCCTTTCCTGTGTCATTTACAAGTTCACCGTGATGTTATGTAAATGGAACATAAGTATTATTTTCTGTAATATAAATTATTTTAGTCCATTCTAGCAATGCCGACTTAGTCTCATTTTGCATTAGTTTCAATCCAACCAAAAGTGTTTTTGCCATTAAGCTGCCGAAGGCACAGTACTGACAGATAGTGGTATTGTTTTCAGCACAAGATCAAGTTACGAGTGTTGCATCTTTATTTCGTGAATTAACTATCACTCAGTCATTCCATCTGTTTCTCGTGAACAGCGTTGTCAATATATTTTATAATTAAGAACATTTGTTTTCAAGCAACATATAACAACAAGAAAAATCATAATGATAAAATGATTAAACTACTAGATTCGCTCGGGTTCCGATTGGATTATAATTCTAGGATTGCTTACCCTGATATGTCTCACATTGTCATCGTACATGCCAACCCGACTCACTGTATGGAAATCAAAACTAGTATGGCATCATACTGTCCATAACAATTTCATTGAATACGAACCAAAACCAATATTTCCTTAATGAATACCTGTGAATATCATAGTCTAACGGTGGATCGTCATCTTCATTGACGAAAA
Organism: Meghimatium bilineatum; assembly: GCA_034231615.1. NCBI lineage: Eukaryota > Metazoa > Mollusca > Gastropoda > Stylommatophora > Philomycidae > Meghimatium > Meghimatium bilineatum. The sequence continues at coordinate 57,826,989 of CM067305.1, forward strand.
CCATTGATATTAGTCCATTACAGATATATTAATTAGAAAGACGATCGCGCTTCACAATGACATTTGTATACAACAATGGTGTCTGCTTTGAGTCTTGCGGAAGAAAATTCCGTCTTTAAACAAATCTTTTTGATTCGATGTCGCGCAGAATTCCGTCACGTAAATGCGCTATTTATAGAGCGTCCTTGACAGATAGAATGACAGAAAACGGATAGTATGTGTTCGTTCATTATAGTGACATTGATCAGATTGACAATATCGCTGGTAAACAATGTTTACTATTGGGATTCCCCTTCCAGTTTGATCAGCATTTTGAATCACTATTGTTTTGAAATAATGTATTAACTGATACGATTGTGCTAGTCCATTGTGTTGACGATTTTCAATTTTTGGCATGAATTTTTGGCACGATTTTCAATTTTTGGCCAAATTTTTTCAAAATTTAAAATCGACCGATTTTATCAAAAATTTCTGTTTCGCCTGCAACATTTTCTGCGTGTATTTGTCGAACCTATGTTGATGAGTAACTTCCAAAACATACACCTGAGCGGACTGTGAAACTGCCTTTCGGCCTGACACATCCGACTTCAGCATGCCGCTATTATAAGAACGAATATTCTTGCGAAAATGTGTGTATAATCAGAGAACATCAAGCGCAGCAACTCGGGATACTCCAGCTTATTACCGTATATGTTTTGATGCTTTTGTAAGCATGGTCTTTCTCTTCCGGCAAGAACTTGTAAACTAGCCGTCATTAGCACTAACGTCCGAAAATGTTCATCATTATCAAGTGCCGTACCGAATGACATTGGCGATCATATTTCTCCATGTACATCGATCTCTCATATATGTCATCATCTCTGTTAGTGTCTCCAATAGAAACCATTTAGTCAAACTGTCCAATATCTTTTCTCTCGACCTTCGCCTTGATATTTTCCCTTCTATCTTTCCTGTTGTCACTATACTCTCAATACCTGCCATTATCATTATGTTAGTACTACACAATTTACATACAATATAGAAAATTCCACAATTATGCATCAATGTGTATACAAAAATGTTCCCTAACGAAATTTGAGATCCTACAATTCGCAGTTGACATGTGTTCTGTGACTAGCGTGTTATTTAGGGAGAGCCAGAAAACCTTTGCCATTGAGAGATTAACAACATCATGGATTATAATGCATCATACAACATTTTCTATAAGTTGAATTATGTAACAACAGTGATATCAGTGTCGTATGTGCCAAAAAGACACATTAAAATGTGAATATTGGCATGGACCTCTGTGATTAGAACAATAACTTCTGCTTTGTCACAAAGAATGTCATTTTCTAAAGGTATGTTCAATGTGTACACTCTAATTGCACACTTAAAAACATCAGTCAGCTTGCTTTTTCTTATTGTTTTGCGACATATTGCTAAACATCCAACGCAGATATCGCTGATGGTATACACTGATACACATGATGGTGTATAATGTACATTAGAACACGGGTGTTTATGGTGTAATCCACATAATGCTGTTGACAATCACTCGAATTCAAAGGTCTCACGACTCTCTCTGATGAAAACGATAGTTACAGAGACTGGCCTACCATCAGTTGTATGTTCCACAATCGTTAATGACAATACATACACGAATTAGCGATACTATTCTACATACGTGTCTCACTCAACAAAGCTATTAAAAGAGATCTAATCAGTGATATCGCAGTCATGCAGCTGCTGACAGACAACAATGCTAGCTTTATCTTCTGCGACACGCAATAGTATTATTTGCCCCATATTGCAGCTTTTCTATACACGGACACATGTGCTATTCAGTGTGTCATCAGTAGGTCATTATTTCGAAATTGCTCAACAAGATATCTGTAATTGATTGATGTACGCAACTTCTATGTTAATCAATGCAACTAGCATGTTTCTTGCCATCTGAATGTGTGTATATGTTGACCGTCAGACAAACGTGGGAATCCGATACAAAACGTATGATACGACTTATATTTTAAATATAATGATTTGAGAATATAAAAAGCTTACGTGAATCATTTACTGCTATCCGAAAAAAGTTCAATGCAACCTCGTGAAGTAGAATTATTTCAACTGATGTCGCAAAAGTTTCTATGTTGCAGGTTGAGTCATTGCCGTCACGCAAATGCATATGCACCCTTGGATTAACGATTGCCGTTACCCAGTCATCTAAAAAGAAATGGTTGTTAAGAAAAGTAATAAATACGTTGTGTGTAATATTACCGAATCCCTTAATGCTTTCATTGGTCCCGTTTCAAGTGGGTTTGTCTCCGTTTCAAAATTGCAATGATTGCAATTTCATTAAATAATTCATCATCAATAGTGAAGACAACTCTTAAGAATTCCACAGCTCCAACTTGCGCTCGTATGTTTTACCTGAAGACTAGCGAAATTAGTACGTGCGCTATCAAACGATACTCACCATATAATAAGACATCCGAAATATCAGTAATATTAGAAAATCAATGGCATATAAAAGATACATTTCACATTTGTATTAAAATAGTTTCAATGGGAATTAAATTATTTCAATTAATAAACCCATAACCCTTCAGGGTCGTAGGGGTACCACATTGGATGCTTCAGCACACAGAGTCCTCCAGCGAATTATATCCTCAGCGATGCAGATGAGTGTGGAAATATCTAGCCCTGTCCATTCCTTGATGTTGTCTGTCCATGTCTTTATTTGTCCTCCTCTGCTTCTTCTTCCCTCGACAGTTCCCTGCAGTATTGTTTTTGACAAGGAATCGTGCTTGCATACATGTCCTAACCATGCTAGTTTTCGTCGTTTCACTATTGAAAGCAATGGCTCCTGGACACCTGCACACATCTCTACTTTATTTCTTACGTACACATTGGTCTTATGTTCCCTATAGGAAATTCGTAGAATTCTCCTGTAGAATTTATACTCGAATGCCTGTAATCTTCTCTCCATGTCCGCAGTGAGTGTCCAACTCTCACAACCATACAACACAACAGAAAGCACCAGCGACCTATACAGTTTGATTTTCACTCCAACACTGATGTTGCTTTTCCAAATCACAGTTAGCCTTGACAAGGACGCTAAAGCCATCTCCAGCCTTATTTTTAGTTTTGCTTTGCATTTACCATCGCTGCATATACTGGATCCGAGCTATTTGAAGGTATTCACCTCTTCAAGCTTATGTCCATTCATCATGATATTAGTCTGGTTTTCAGTGTCTCTGCTGTTTACCAAGAATTTGCTCTTATCTGAATTGATTTCCATTCCGTACTTTCTGGTAACTTTTTCTAACTTTGATGTTAATTCTTGCAATGATTGTTCTGACCCAGCTATAAGATCAATATCATCAGCGAAACGCAAGTTGCAAATAGGGCGACCTCCGATCGATATAGACGTGTTGTATTCATGTAATGTCTCTTGTATGATGTGCTCTAAGTATATGTTAATAAGTACTGGGGACATTATGCATCCCTGTCGAACTCCCACAGTTGTTTTGAAGAACTCTCCAATTGTATTGTGTGACAAGACAGCACTATTTGCATTTTCGTACAGAGCTTCAATAATGTCTATAATTGTGGTGTCAAAATTAAATTTCCTCAATATGTGCCACAGACCATCATGCCAAACACGATCAAAGGCCTTTGTAAAGTCAATGGAGTTGTGGTATAGATCACGTTGGTGCTGAATATGTTTTTCATTTAAATTAAATTATTTCATATACACTCTAAAGTTTCTGCTGATTGGAAATACTTTACATAAACTGTATATTAATGTTAATTGTAACAGCTTTACTTGCCAATATGTTACAAGTGTCTGCTGTCAACCAAATAAGCTCATCAACCAAGGTCCCCTGCTGTTTGGGTAGAAGGCTTACTAATTTGTGGTTTTAATATAATTTTAACTAGTACATTAACATCTTGGTTTTAATTGAACATACTTTAAAAAAACATGTTACGTTTCTGGTAAATGGAAAGTATGGTAAACTTTTTAACTTATTAAGCATGCGAACGTAGAGAGACTGACCCAAATTCTGCAATGGTACAACTTAAAAGTACAATGTCATTGTTACATTTGTCACATATATTAAGCTTTGGAATAAATTTGCTCTATCAATTAAACTAACTACATTGCAAAATGGTTATGTATAATTATATTGTATTTAGCGTAACCAAGTACGGAATGACTTGTAGAATATTAGCCTAAAGTGTTGAAGATACCTAGATATTATTTGATAATTGATGAATTCATATAGATTGTACTCTTGAAGTAGTGTGTTCAAATTTAGATAGCGTTTCTTAGATGACAATACAATATATTTGGTCCATATGACCAGAAGATCATTCAGTTCGTATAATAATAAAACAATACTGAACGCATATTCTGAACAAATCATAAATTTTAACTATAGCTAGATCTTTAATTATCATCGCAACATCAGATCACATCAATAGTACGATGTTGATGATCGACTTTAGACAGCGGCCACGTTTACAATATTGTGTTTGGTAGGCGCACAATTAACCTTTCTGTTACTGTTGCTGTTCTTCCATAACAAATAATGTTGACCATTTGTTACATCCACTATTGAAAATTCTATTATAGTTGTGTCTTTCATTATGAGTTCGTAGTTTTTCTAATGAGCCCTATTCCAGATATAAATGTCCTTTGAAAGTTCGGGCATGGAATGACCACTGTTGACGAATCTTGGTCTTTCTGTGACTTTCTAGCTACTCTCCGCTGTTGAGCTGCTCTATTTCTCCTCTTTTCACAAGATTATACGCTCTTTCTATTGATGGGGCGTAACATTCGCCATTAGAAAAGGTAACAATATAATTTCAACAAACCTTTATGATAATGTTTTCGAGTTTTCCCGTGAATTTTTTGGCCTATGTCAGCAGATGAAACAATGTATATAAAAAGTGAGCAACGACAATCACGGCAATAATCGAAAACATGATCCAGAAGGAGACTTTGAAATGCGTTAGTAGGTCTTATATTGTGATTGTTCAGGGTTTGATGGGCATTATTCATGATTTCCGGTCCTCTGTATGCAACTTCTATTAAACATTTAGCATTGAGTTTGTCTTATCTACTTTAAAACTATAAATGACTTCTACAATTGCCCACGTAAATTAACATAATATAGTATTAGTTAATTAGGTTGTTCCTTTCGAGCCGCAAGCGACACATAGGGTAGAGGTTTTGGTCTTCTATATGATGCAGCCCGATGCCTGCAGCTTTAGTTCCTGTGTGGACTTACAGCCTATTAACTGCCCTTCGTTATGAATGGTGTTTTTTAGGGTTGTTTTATATCTTCCTCTTTTTCTTTTACCCTCAGGTGACCACAATAGGGCTTGTTGGTTTATTCTGTTTACATATAGTCGTAATACGTGACCAATGTATTTCCATTTTCGTTTTCATAGTCGTTTATATGCATAATCCATAATATAGCATAGTCTATTTTAATATCGCAATCTTTCTTATGAAATAAAACTTTCGACAGTTGATGACAAGTTGTGAACAATACTTGACAAAAGCTGACGTCAAGAAAACAATTTTCTATACAACAGGTAAATGCTGTGAATTTGAAATATAAAAAATATTGGGAGACACATACATGTACTTAGTTCTTTCTGTTAATTTTTTGTGCCGGAGGAGGAGGGAGCTAAAACATATAATTACGTAGTGTGCTCTCTTTTGTGGACACGTTGTTGACAACAAAGTTGAAGTGTCCATCTGTTACCACAAAAGTGTTGAATATGGATATCCACTGCGTTGTATATGAATGAACATGTAATGAAATGACATACTGAAATAAAGTGCATATTAATCTGCACTGATTGGCTTGAATGTTGGTGTTTCATCTTCGCAATATAAGCATGCGAATTAAAACCCTACAACCACGTAGGTTTGGTGTTTGTGAAGTCATGAGATGGTTAAATGTAACCCAAGCTTAAAATACCAAGTTGTGTGAATATGTACGTCAAGTATCTCGAGATGATCAACTGCAGTATGCTTTCGTGTTTAACTGTTTGCCTTTCTTGAATTGGCTAGAATGGTGTATCATATTTAAAATTGTACTACTGACACTGATCTGACCATGCAAAGTGATCGGAGAATAGATCTGAATTCTTAAGATCATACATGAAGATGTTTTGCGTCAGAGAAGTATCAAATCATCTTGAAATATTGTGTGAATATGTACTTATTACGTGAAACTAAAATCCAGCAGGTAAATCGAGAATAGGGTAATACAGTTTGCTAATAGCAAGAGACACACAAATCGACCTTTCGATCAAAAGGCCTATATCCCAAAAAAAATTGAAACAAATTTAAAACATACCACATAAAACTAACAGTAAGGATATGGACGGTCACATTGGCATGTGTAATACAGGTATTAAAATATTTTGTTCTGGAATTCTCTCTAACTTTCCTCAAGTCATATATCGCGAAGGAACGTTATATGTAGAAGAATTACGTTTAATAAGCGGGCGATGGGATTGCCCCAACTCAGATAATCCCTGATCAACAAGGCATATCTGCTTTTCACTTTATAATTTTACAATATTTATTTAACATTTCACGATTGTGATCCCACCATCGCGCATCAAGATGCTCAAAATATGCATTCCCATCAATAATCATTGGTAAACCCCTACCTCTTTTATGTGTATCACAGAACCATGCACAAAATGCCAGCATGATGCAACTATTAATACCAATTTAGATAGCGATGTAGAAATTTAAAATAAAATACGATGATGTTTTACATTTTTTAAATATTTACAATAGCGTTCAACACAACGCTTGCAATACACAGATGTATAGAAGAAAAAGAGTTATGTACACTAACCGTATTGACATCCTGGACCGAAGTAGTATAATTCGCATGCTTCATTATTGGGACAAGTTCCATTGGCATTACATGTTTTGGATTTAGAACAATGACACTTATATCGACATCCTGGTCCAAACCACCCATCTCCACAAGCTGAAATATTTTCAGTTTATGTATGTATATCTGTCTGTCTATCTGTCTATCTATCCGTCCATCCATCCAACCAACCAACCATCTATCTATCTATCTATCTATCTATCTATCTATCTATCTATCTATCTATCTATCTATCTATCTATCTATCTATCTATCTATCTATCTATCTATCTATCTATCTATCTATCTATATATCTATCTATCTATCTATCTATCTATCTATCTATCTATCTATCTATCTATCTATCTATCTATCTATCTATTTATCTATCTATCTATCTCTATCTATCTATCTATCTATCTATCTATCTATCTATCTATCTATCTATCTATCTATCTATCTATCTATCTATCTATCTATCTATCTATCTATCTATCTATCTATCTATCTATCTATCTATCTATCTATCTATATATCTATCTATCTATATCTATCTATATATCTATCTATCTATCTATATATATATCTATATATCTATTTGTCCAGCTGTCTTTCTATCCATCTGTCTATATATATATATATATATATATATATATATATATATATATATATATATATATATTTATTTATATATACATATATATAAATATATATATACTCCTGTGTGTGTGTGTGTGTGTGCATTTGTTCGATGTGTATGTCCAGCAGATGCTGATGTGGCAATGCGTACCTAGTTTGGAGTTTAGACGTATAATATTTACTATAATTGGTAAAAGTCAAGCGATGTATCTTCGCAAATCGTGATACCGTCATTGTGTCTGGTGATAAGTTGTAAGAAATATGAGATATTGTACAACATATGTCCAAACGTATAAACTTGTATAAGCATAGGTGACTAGTATATGCAAAATGAAATGTCAGGTAGGATGTCCATATTCAATATTATGCATCTTAACCAGCAACGTCTGACGGGTGGCTCACATGCTACGTTGAACTAGTACTTATCTATGGAAGTGAAACATGGACACTATGACATAAAATGGTGGAGCAAACAAAGGGAACACGTTAATCACTAAAACTAGTGTTCCATCTACACAATGGATACACCCAACTGGAAGGGAACGCATGAATCACTGGATAGACGGTCAGGTGTCTGATGTTGCATCTTAGCCATGTCTCTCAAGAGGACATACAACCAGAACATAATGACTAACACGATCCATTGAACTAATTATAGTTTCATTATTCTCTCGAGCATTAGCGGTACATTAGCTGAGGATTAGATTACGTGTGCATGTGGATGATTTATTGATCATATGAGAACTGAAGGTTGTTACTCGGTTCAAGTGAATATAGATTTTGTTCACCAGTTCTTATTTAATTGTTATTAAGAAGAATACTGAAAATGTCATAGGTAGCCAAGAAAACTAACGTAGATGTCATCGCAGATGCTGAAGTAAAACGAAACATGTATATAAAAAAATAGAACCAGACAATCAAGATTTTAAGGAAATATGACTAGTAAAAACAAAACATAAACTGTTAGTAACCACTAGAAAGACTACATGAGAAGACAGATATATACATTTATGGATATGTTGTCACTGTTGACAAACACAGATGCCACTAACTTAACTTGTTAACAACACACGAGACAAGGTGTTGTTGAGAGTAGAAGCACGATTGCCTTCGCCACTTAGGACATCACTTGATTGATTTACTTGAGCGTGCTTGGTGTAACTTCATGTTTATTTTAGTTTCTCAGTTTTTATTTGTTTGCTATTAGGAAGAATCGTAAGTTATTTATAGGTAGTGATAAATCAGTATTCGACTGGATCTAAGTTTTAGTGAAATAGTAATATATTAAAGGGTGTCATTTGATTAACTCTAAATATACGGATACAGTCAATTTTTATGAACACCAAAACTATCTGACTTGCTCATTGAAGCTAGTGCTCCGATGTGACGTTAATTTCTGAAGGGAAATTATATATTCATGCTTCATAGCTGACTTTAAATTATAAAATATGAAACGCAATATAATGAACATTGAAATGTTGTATTCGAAAACAGATGCTTGTTCAGAGTACTAGTTAAGTTCAGTGTATAAGAAGCAGGGCATTTTCCTAACGAAAAGCCACGATATTTATTTGAGTACTACAACCTGCTACGAGTTCTCTCTGCCCCATCATCATCATCATGCGACGTGCCGATTGGCGTTTGTGATTATATATTTCCGTGTACAACGATCTCCCATATACGTCATCATCTCAGTTAGTGTCGCCAATCGAAGCCATTTAGTAAATCTGTCCAACATCTTTTCTCTATGTCTTCCATTAGTCTTTTCGCTTATATCTTTCCCGCTGTCACTGTATTCTCAATGCGTCCTCTTTGTATTGTGTGCCAAATAAATGTTGACTATATTTTTCTTATATTAGCAAAAATGCATCTTTTCACATCTATTCTTCTAAGACATTCTTCATTAGTAATTTTTGCAGCATAGCATTCTTCGAATACACCACATCACCATTGCATGCAAAGATTTTTGTAATGTCTTATTTATTGTCAATGCTTCACTTCCATAGAGTAGAACTAGTTCAATGTTGCATTTGAGGACATGCTTTCTAGTATCTATCACTATAGACTTAGGACATTTATTTTTTTTTCATTTTATGGAATTCTGCTTTTGCTTATCCTATTCTCTTATAATTTCGGTCTTGCATTTACCATCTGAAATTATTAATGTTCCTAAATATTTGAAAATCTCTGCCTAGTGAAAATTTTATAAAAATGTAAGTTTTTTGAGTAAAACAACAAATTTACATTGTTGATGCATACACTCCTTGTAAAATTTATTGTGACTACGAATAGCATTACCGTGGAGATTGTGGCGGCGACCAGGATATGTGTGTGAGTATGCACACAGCAGGTATCACAGGCCCATCGTGAGTGACTCTGAGTATGATTAGGAAGGTACGAGTGGGTTTCGTTAGAGAACAGTGGATTGATGCCTTGATAACGGTGAGGTTCAAGTAGCTACATTATTTTAGTGCCTGGGCATGTGGGTATTCGTGGCAATGAAAGAGAAGACCAACTCGAGTCATGCGCGATTGTGGCACGTGGCGATGGGGCAATGAATCGAGCTGACATTTTGAACTCAATACGGGATATAGTGTGCGAGAGTGAGACTAGTGCGAATGATGAATCATTTTCAATGGTCAGGATTAACGATCAGGGTTTGCAATGTTGTGTTGTCAAAAGTGAACATTTTGGAGGGAGCAGACGAATGATGGTCAACTAGCAGAGGACCATTATTGTCTGCAGAAGTTTAATGGTGGATACACTCAGAAAGATAACGAATAAACTATGGACGTGTCCAGTTTGCAGTGATGATGATCCGAACTAACTACCATGTAAAATAACGTCAAGTCATTTGTTTTTTTTTCATAAACAATTAGACTTCTCAATATATTCAATATAGCATTATTAGAGATTAGAGAAAATTACCGATTCCACAGCTACCCAACTGAAAAGAAATGATGATTGTGTAGTAACAATCGAAGTAAACGAATAGACTCGGTTGTGATACGGGAAGAGTGACATTCCCGAGTGTAGATGTTCAAGAAAGCTAACGTATAATTGAAGCTGCAGAGCTAACACAAGGTGATCACGCTAGTTAGATGTCAGTCGGGATAATGTCACATATGGCTACACTGATATTGCAATTTCTATCGCTAGTACAAGGAATATTCGCACAATGCAGAACGTACACATAATGAAACTTTTTTTAGAATAACAAATATCGAGATAAAAATATAAACTATTGAGAACATACGTTCCAGGCGAGTTGTGTGTATACACCAATGATAAATTAGATGATTGAAAAAATGTACTCCAATCTTAAAGTACAAAGAACGTTGAGTGCCAAGAACCATGTATATTTGAACTGTCGCCACTACGCGTGCCTGGAGACAGATATAGAGGATGTCACAGACTAAGGGTAGCCCACCCGAATTGTCAATGCATGCCGAAATCGGATGTGCTAGGCCTACAAGGCGCATAACGGTGGCACAACGTAATCACGCTCCCGGCGGAAATCGCACGGATATCCGTGATGGTTACAATGGAGCGAACGAAAAACAAACAAACAAACCAGCTAATAACGTTCGCAAGATGCGACATTAGATTGCGACGACTTTGTACAATGCATACAGAGATTTTGGTAGAATATGTTCATGAGTACCAGACTGTGATATACAATTTTGTTTGGCTTAATATAATTGGAAAAGTGTTTCTGCTATTGGATAAAAAGAGGAAGTACCGGTCATTTGCCTTTTTGTCGAATATAGATGCAACGTAAAAATGAAACGATATCAATCGCCGGACTTTTGCTACATACATCATAACATGGTATTGACTATGACTGTCATCATATAAATAGGATGAAATTAAGCTTACACTATTTCGTGGATGTAAATAAGAGAGAAATATTGTTATATAAATATGAAACTTCGTATGGGTGACTTTGTGTGCACGATTTGAATGGCTTGATGAAATCGCATCTTTTTTGGAGATGCGGTTAGTCAAGTGCTGAAAAACGCGTGTGCAATTGTTGCTAGGCGATTTGGTGCCGTAGAACGGACTGGTTCAATTCCCGTTAGTCTCAAGAATTTTTAAAAATTGTCCTCTGGCTTCCTACTTAAATTTACTTGTATAAACAATTATTTGAAGCAAAATTGTATTGTCTATATATGTTATCCATGTTTACAAGAAGACCTATCGGCCCTTGTATAACTAATACGGATATTATGTTATGTGTTTGTTGTTACTGAGGATATTTCAATACCTGTACGGGATGTTTGTTGTTGTTGTAATAGTCCTTGTCTCGATTGGTCCGTTCGGGTGATTTTGTGTGCACGATTTGAATGGCTTGATGAAATCGCATCTTTTTTTGGAGATGCGGTTAGTCAAGTGCTGAAAAACGCGTGTGCAATTGTTGCTAGGCGATTTGGTGCCGTAGAACGGACTGGTTCAATTCCCGTTAGTCTCAAGAATTTTTAAAAATTGTCCTCTGGCTTCCTACTTAAATTTACTTGTATAAACAATTATTTGAAGCAAAATTGTATTGTCTATATATGTTATCCATGTTTACAAGAAGACCTATCGGCCCTTGTATAACTAATACGGATATTATGTTATGTGTTTGTTGTTACTGAGGATATTTCAATACCTGTACGGGATGTTTGTTGTTGTTGTAATAGTCCTTGTCTCGATTGGTCCGTTCGGGTGATTTTGTGTGCACGATTTGAATGGCTTGATGAAATCGCATCTTTTTTTGGAGATGCGGTTAGTCAAGTGCTGAAAAACGCGTGTGCAATTGTTGCTAGGCGATTTGGTGCCGTAGAACGGACTGGTTCAATTCCCGTTAGTCTCAAGAATTTTTAAAAATTGTCCTCTGGCTTCCTACTTAAATTTACTTAAATTTACTTGTATGGGGAGTTAGAAGATTTAGACTGTGGAATTGGAAGATGTGCAATGGGGAATTGGAAGATGTACTCTGAGGAATTGAACGATTTCCACTGAGAAATTGAAAGATCGAGGGATGCAATTACAGATGATGTTTTGTGAGGTTGAAGGCACCATTAATCAAGAGACAGCTATGAACCCAAGAGACAGTGTTGCTGTAAAGGAAAATTAGATACCGTCTAATATTGATGTAAGGGTGAGGGTGATGTAATCATGATCCAGACGTTAACTCTTAGCAATATATCTATTAACGAAATTATATGATGACGTGATGATATACATAATTGATTCCCTTGATGTTGTGAACTAGTTGGTGTACACACAAATTAACAGAAGACTTCGAGCTGAAGACGCTGAATGAGATACCTCTCTTGTATCGTGTTCCTGGGTAAATTACGTTAGTATCAGTGATTGCTTCTACAACGTATCACACATATTTTACCTCCAGGACCAGATACATGGAATACATTATATTTAACAAAACAACAGCTCACAAGCATATGCACATATCCCACAATAGCATTTGGTCACAGGGCATGAGCCCATGGACCGTTGAATCAGAAACAAATCAACCACCACTTTTATTTATACATCCTCGTATGATCCCTGTCACAACTTTCCTGTAGTGATTCCTTTTTCGCAAATCGGTCTAAACATTTTTTTGTAATTTAACATGGACAATTACGAATGTATCCTATGTTTTTAAAAAGTTAAACCTCCACATGAATGTGTCGCGCTATGTTGCAGTGTGGCGGGGTGTATCAGGCGACACCAATAAAAATGAATTTTTTTTTCTGACATTTCGAAGAACAGCTACATAAAGGGGAGGGGGAGCATGTCTTAAACTTACAGCATACTACGACAATCTATCACACGGGTCTGAGCTCCATCTTTAAGGTAATCATTTCTACGAACCTGAGTCCCTATATATTAGTTATATTGAGAACCTATACATATTGAGATATTAGTAAACATAAATATGACACATGACTTGCAGGTGCAACATTTTAAAGAGCGACATGGTGAAGTTTCTTAAACATTTGATGAAAACAGAAATTCAACACATCTTATTGGAGAAGAAACTAGACAATGGATGTGGTTGATACAAAAAAAAGTGTTAACATCATAATTCAAAATGCGAAAATTAATGACAATCGTGTAGTCTTGTCTTTTCTTGTCTTTTCCTATCCATATCTTCCGTTATGCTATATATGCGTTCTACTTCTTTGCTATAAGTCTTGCAGTACGTGTAGACAATCAGAAAATGTAGTCATAATTATGGCCCTGGTCCGACGGTGGGTTATCAGAACGGTTGGTGAAAAAGTAAATAATCACAACTAGCCTTGTGAGCATACAGTACCAGAAGTTGGGTGTTCAAGTCACAGAGAAGTCCACGAACTGCACGGGTGTAGACAGTCACATAAACTTTAAAGAGACAAAGTCTTTCCATGCAAAATGCGATCCGCATGGTTAAAGACGGACAACCCAACCTATGCAACCCAATCCTCGACACTAAACGGCACAAATAGAAATAACCATATATACCTAACGAAATTACTTTAAATGGACAACAACTACATTAAGTACAGACATTCTCGTATCAAGGAAGAAAATTACCACTCGACGGTGATGTCATGCCCGAAATTACTACTCGTATTGCCCTAGCATCAAGTGCATTTAACATCCTGTCTAATATCTGGAGTCAAAGTCAATCAGCACACGCACGAAAATGCTTATTTAATTCCTGCTTTATTCCGGTGCTATCATATGGATGTGAGAGCTGGACAAGCTCTTTATCTTCAGAAAAGAAATGTCTGAGTTTCGAGAACAATTGTCTTCATATGATAACTAAAACCCATTGGAGTGAATTCAAATTGAATGATAAAATCAGAGAAGAGACACATCAAAATTTCATCACAGATGTTATCAGAAAACGCCGTTGGTCTAACATTGGGCATGTCCTACGTGCAAACACCAACATAATACACAACCAATCTCGTGAATGGATACCTACAGGCAAAAGAGCAAGGGGTAGACCAAAAGAAACACTCAGAAGAACAATACTTAGAGAAAGTAAAACAACCAATATTCAGACTATTCAAGAACAGCACATGATAGCTTTGAACAGAAAGAATTGGAGAGATCTGACCACAGATGTATACATATATATATATACCGACATACAGATTATCATTTATATTTGTAGAAAACAGTTCCATTAGCCACCAATCGTATTGTTATATATATCTAAACCATTAAATATGTAAATGTACATGTTGCACTGCAGTTTAATAAGAATACAATGAATCATGTTGACTGTAGAGAACACAATAATTAGGTATAACTCAATACCTTGTGCACTAACGTGAATTGTCACAAATAAAAACATGCAGTGTTGTCTTAGGTACGCAATCATTGTCGATTTTCTCTTCATTGCATTGCAATAACAAATGTCCAACACTCATTGCTAAATTAATTTAAAAAAAACAATATGTCATTTGATATCAGTACGGAACATGATAACAGTTT
The DNA here is from genome assembly GCA_034231615.1 of Meghimatium bilineatum. NCBI lineage: Eukaryota > Metazoa > Mollusca > Gastropoda > Stylommatophora > Philomycidae > Meghimatium > Meghimatium bilineatum. Next base: position 57,841,998 of record CM067305.1, read on the forward strand.
TAGAGATGTTTTAATGTAAACATAAAATGTGTAACAAGATACGAACATGTTCACTGTTATAAATGGAAGTTTTGGGAATTATGTGTGAAATTAATCTTCCAAAATTGTTCATGGTTTATTTCTAGACCTCATCTATGTCACAAATCATGGTTCCACATATACCAAATATCATCATTAAGTGCCGACTTACCAACGAAGTTTGGCTGTAACGGATCTCACAATACCATTCTTTTGCCTTGGTGCTGCACTCTGCTAAACTGTAACATGTCCATCTCGTGTTGCTTTTTCCCACGTGTAACTGTGTCTATCTCTTGGTCGCCAAACCCCAACTTTGGCATCAAGAAATGACTTCAAAATGGTTTTATGTGCAAACAATTTTATTTTTTGTTCGATTAGTTTTTTCCTCATTTAATAGTTGTTTTTCATGGGATATGTTGATGTAACCATTTTGTTCTCTTTCCATGTTATCATGTTATACGTAAAGGTATATCCCATGGTTTCAATCTGATGCCGGGGATGAAGATAACTATTTGTGTACTAATGCACGACAACTCTTAGATGTGGTGGTCGGTTATCTTTCCCTACTGTCTTAACATTCCGAACTCATGTTCGATGCTGTTGTTACCAAGGAACGAAAATACAGATATGCCCAGAATCAACACGGCAGGAAAAGAGGATAACTATCAAATGTTAAATGATGACAACTTAAATAAGCAACAATTATGACATCTCTATAGAGCCGAATACGATATCATGATCCACACTATGACAGTAAACAACATACTTAACAGTAATTTAATAGACTAAGATTGGTTACATTACCTCTGTGCACATGTGCACATACTGCAGATCATTGTGCACGACTTCAGTACACATAATCAGTTGATAGAGAAGTTGTAACAAGCAAATGCATATATCCAGAGAAAGTTGTATGGGAAGAAAACAAGAAGTATGTTTAGATATGTTAAATTGTGAATGGGAAGTAGAAGAACATAGTTGCTTCCGATGATACGAGGATGTAGCTATTGTATAGGCCACCATTTCTATGATTCTCCGTGATTTCTGTGTGGATGTAATACTATGGAAGAGATAAATATTTGGTGTGTATATATAGCGTATATATATATATATCACACACACACATGTTTTGTATTTTTTCAAATTATGGCAAGGTACTAACATAAAAACCAAATTGTGTTTACTACGAAGATATGTATTTCCTGTGGCGGCATATGGATGCGAAGCATGGACACTAAATAAAACAGTGTCCAAGAGAATAACATCATTTGAATTGAAGTGCTATAGGAGAGTTCTGAGAGTAACATGGACAGCGAAGAAAACAAACCAGGAGATGTTAGGAACAATTAACATCCAGGAAGGATGGATTCTGACCACCATATTAAAGAAAATGCTTGTTATTTTCGGTCATATTAAGAGACACGACGGCATGGAGAGAGTGTTACTGGAGGGGATGATAGAAGGCAACAGGGGCAAAGGCCGACCAAGACGCCGTTGAACAAAAGACATTCAAGAATGCCTGCACATGCCACTGAAAGATGCTGTAAAACCAATTCGGAGAATTCAAGAGATCCATAGAAAAGACTACGTTATGGAAAGAATATGTCCCTTGATGATGATAGAGTATTTTCCATGGGGCATCTGGTTTTCTATTAAATAAGATAATGGTGTATGTATACCATAATGATCACATCAGACAATAGAAATAGTTTTGAGAAAACTTACCAATAGCCTCCATTGAAGAACAATTGCAAATAATAAGTTTGAGTCGGTCTTCAGTAAATACGCATAAAGTATTTACATAGGCATGACGTAGAACGCATTTTGATTATATTAGTGAACTATATATTAGTGATTATAATGAACTATATTAGTCTTCGGTATAATCAGATCACACTCAGTCTCCGCAACGACATCGACTGCAATGTTTCACAATTTTATTTATCTTCTTCTACCTCGTTCTCCAGTCGAAATTCGATGCTATTACCGACTTCATCAATGTACTCTGTCCTCTGGTCATAGCGGCAATGAGGATCAACGCCTTCGAGCTAAAATGCTACAGGAAAATACTTAGAATATCATGGAAGGATAAAATCAGAAACTCAGATATTATAAACACACTGAATATTCCAGAGTGTTGGTTACTAAACACAATAACAAAAAGAAAACTACGCCTGTTTGGTCATATAAAGAGACATAACTGTTTAGAAATCAAATAATGGAGGGAAGAGTACCTGGGTAGAGGAGAAGGGGCAGTCGAAGAAGACGATGGACTGACGACATTAAAGATAACATGAATACATCGCTAGAAAATGCAAGCCACATCGCCCAAGACAGAGAGAGGTTCAGAGAGTTCATTGGGAAGACAACGTTCTGGAAGGAATACGTCACATGACACTCTGGTCATCAGTCCCAGGAAAGGACCGTAGAATTTCTTCGGCAGATTTGAGACGATGTTCATAATTTTCTTCCTACAAAGTGGTACAATATATATTTCTTATAAATATTTTTAACATCACAGGGGCATATCACTTACTCCAAACTTTCCGCGCATGCATTGTTTGAGTCTATTATGACATGGTTTCAATCAGAAAAAATAATTGTTGTGTTTTTCTTTCTTTTCTTGCACGCATGTTTTGTGTATTCTAATTTTTTTTTATTAATATCAGACTCTGACAAAAAAATAAGTGTTAGGTATGTTGATTATCATATTTGCACACCGGTCACGTCCACAGGTGCTCTTATATCCGCTTAAGTAAATCTTTCAGGGTATAACGGCTGATGGTTCCGGTTCTGTGTTGGTTCACAACTCTTTTTGAAATCTTTGTTAAGGGTTCTCTTCTGGCCACGCCTAATGACAAAAATTATATTGTATTATCCCTTTTCTCCCTCGCACATGTATTTCTTAGCATCGTGATGAAAGGAATATGCCGTGTTCACATTATGTAACATAATATTCATGGAGCATAATACGCAAGACAGTGTGGTTACAACACCGATGTCAGACCCTTGAGTTCCCGGGTTCAAGTCACGTGAAAATACTGTGAACATAGATACGATGTGATAGCACGTAAAATAAAATAAATAAGGATACATTAAGATACTTACCTCAAAAGTGGTCACATGCAGTGAGTATTAGCATACAATCGTAATGGGAGAGCAAAAGTGGATATTACGAAAGATCAAATGAGAGAGAGAGAGGGAGAAAAAGAGGCACAATACGGCAAGAACAGATGAAAAAAGAAGAACAAGCGTCAGAGCATATATGAAATATGGAGAGAAACAATTAATAGGACCAGATAATGGTGGAAAAAATAAAAACTACAGTGATAGTATATGCAGCTTAGATTATAAAATATTTATGATAATAGGTAAAATATGGTAGGTTATCTGAAATGCGTCTAATACGAGCTTGCTTGAAACGAATCGGCACACATAGCGCGTAATGGAAAGATGGACATACCTATGCTTGGCAAATCATTAAATGCAGAGTAAAAGCAAGAACCATATACAATCTACAAAGATGAAAGAATTCACTTGTCATGGAATCAGATGAAAAAATAACAAAGAAATCTAATATAGATTTCCGTCCCTCTCTTAGTGGCACTCCGCCTGCCGAGAGTACCACGCATAGCCTGTAACTCCGTGATAATCCACATGAAACTCCGAAAAAAATTCACCTTATAGACACAAGCCGGATTCGAACCCGTGACCTCTTGAACACAAATTGTGCTTAACCAAAACGCCAGGGAGATCCCCAGCATGGTCCATGGAACATATTTTTCTGGCCCATCCCATGGCAATTTATGCCTCTCCCATCCCATGAGATTACTATTATAATATTAATATGGAATACATTTAAAATAAAATTATGAAATGTATGAAACTTTATTGTCAAAGGGAGCGGATACAAATGGATATCCCCCATATGGATGTGGAAAGCAACGGGAAACTACCACATTATTCTTCCAAGATGAAAGTCATGGCGACACAATCAAGCAAGAAATGGAAAGAATGAACATAAATATCCTAGGAATGAGCGAAATGAGGTGGACTGGGGCAGGAGAGATACAGTCAGATAAATTTAAAGTCATATATTCAGGAGGACAAAAACACGAGAGGGGGGTAGGAGTATTATTAGACACAGAAACAGGAAAAACGGTGAAGGGGTTTATGGCAATATCAGATAGGGTAATATTAGTTAAACTAACAGGAAAACCGTTGGATATCAACATTGTGCAGGTATATGCACCTACATCAAGCAGTTCAGAGGACATCGAAATTTTTTATGAAGATCTAGAAATAGCAATGAAACAGTGTAAAAATCATGAAGTAACTATAGTAATGGGGGACTTTAACGCAAAAGTAGGTGAAACAGAAATAAAAGATGTGACAGGAAGATTTGGTTTAGGAACTAGGAATGAACGGAGATGTGGTTCTACAGAAGAATGCTGAGAATACCATGGACTGCCAGAAAAACTAATGTAGAGGTGTTAAAAGAGTTAAATGCGAAACGGACCTTAATCAACACTATAAGAAAAAGGCAATCTTCTTTTTTTGGCCACTTCATGAGACAGGCAGGTTTAGAGAACATAATCACAACAGGCAAGATTGAAGGCACCAGAGACAGAGGGCGACAACGTGAGAAAATATTAGACAGTTTGACAACCTGGCACGGCAAAGAAACAACAACGACTTTGATACATAATACTGTGGACAGAGAGCTGTGGAGAGCCATGACCGCCTACGCCACCCGGCATGGCACCTGATGATGATGATGATGATGATGAAAGTTTAGGTTTAGTGTCTACTAAATAGGACTACATATACAAAGAGACATGCAAAACTACACAAAAAATTAACTTTATGACAATTCAGTATCATTCTGACACTCATTTTATTAGACCATTTCTGAGTCACTCTGCTCATTCAGCACATTATCAATTTCATTATCAGCACATTATCATTATATATTACACCTGCCTTCACAAAGTATTTAAAGTTAGCAATTCGGAATGAAACTCAACAACGAAACAGATTACACCAGATTAAAACTAGCTTTGTATTTACAAATCGCGAAAGACGACAATCAACAATGGCTGACTAGCAGCGCGCATGCGCAATGTGCCAGTCTTGCAGTGTTACCGCTCGTCAAATTGAGAAAAACCTAGACAAGCCTTTAAATACATGGGAAATACAAATATGTACTGTCCCATCCCATCCCATGTGACGTTTCCCATGGGAATACCATGGGAATAACATTACTATGGACAAGCCTGGAGATCCCCGCATCAGAAGACAAGTTAAGACAAGTTAAGTGATTTACACTTGATTTCAGATTATACCTGAAGTAGTATCATTTCTGTCTGCGACACCACAATAATTAGTATGCCGACACAGATCAAATGATATGTTGCGTCCATAAAAACTGGACAACTCACACACATGTATGTGTATATTTATTGGGTCTATCCAAAAATAATATCATATGTAAAATTGTCATAATACGATGGTTATAGTATAGAACGAATAAATTAATCGCATATTTACATATTTCCAGTACAGGAGACACAAATATTTTCCGTAGCCAGTCGGTATTTTCACAGGTAATGGGTTTTATATTAAGAAAAACGGAAAACAATTCACATAGTATTTACCTCTTTACGTTCTCCTATTCTTTCCCTCTTGTGACTATCATATTATTTGAATAATGCCTCTTATGATCCTCATCTTCAGGATAATAATTTTTTCAAGGGTAATATCAGCATATTTCGAAAGATTTCGATCCGAAGAAGAGATATGCGAGGGAAAACATAGTTTACAACCATAATATAATCTGAATTTTTATTGGATATTTCAATAGTTCTTCCTGTAGTCATACTTTGCAAGTGTGTGTTTCATTTTAATAATTCATGCTCGGTTCACGCATTTATAATTATTTTTACATGACATTGAAGTTTTATCGAGATAGGGATAAATGGGTGCATGTATTCTCAATTATTTTTTACGTATTGACTCTTTGTGATCCCAGTAAGCCGATGTACTGTATGATCATAGTATGCCACTGTGCTATATGAGTCTAGTATGTTGTTGTCCTGAATGTCCCTGGAATACTAGATAGTTAGTTAGTCGTCGGATCATCATCACTGCAAACTGGACACGTCCATAGTTGCCCCGATCTCCTCTTGAGTGTATCTGCCATTACACTTCTGCTGACAGTGCCGGTCCTATGCTGGTTGACCATCATTCTTCTGCGCCCTCCAAAATTTTCACTTCTAGCAACACCGCATTTCAATCCCCGATCTTTAACACTAGCCATTGAAAAGGAATCATCATCCACACTAGTCTCACTATCGCGTGTTATATCTCTTAAGGAGTTCAAAACGGCAGCGGGATCCATTGCCCTATCGCCCAGCGCCACAATCGCGCATGATGCCAGTTGGTCCGAACTTTCACTGCCTCAAACGCCCACATGTCCCGGCACGAAAATAAATGTAACCACTTTCAAGCTCGCCTTTCTCAAGGCTTCAATCCAATGTTCGCGAACGAGACCTACTTGTACATTCTTAATCATACTCATAGAGTCACTCAAGATGCAGACCTGCGTTACCTTCTGTGTGCATAGCCACTAAATTGCCTTGGTCACTGCCATAGCTTCCATCGTCATACTACTCGTAGTGACCGCAAAGACACCACTCTCCTCCTTGATTGTTTTACTTGCGCACTGAGCTGTGAGGGCCCAAGCACTGCGAACATGTCTAATCATAGATCCATCAGTGCATATAACTACATCCCCCTCTTTGGTATTCTCACAGACCATAGCCTGCTCTTCTTTCTCCACAGCTGTGGGACACCATTCTCTGCATTCACTGCTAAGTGATATTACTACTCTCAAACAAGTTTCGAAATCTGTGGGTAGGCCTATCCATTCCGCTCGTGCTGCCACATCCTGCAATCTGCACACGCTTTGTATAACATCTTCAGCACGTCCCATCCACGACCTCCCTCTCTTGAGTCTGCTGCCTTTAGCGTTATGTATTTCGGAATGCAACGGTTGCTCATTATCTGCATATATTTGAAGGTACGCCCGTGCACGGCAATACTGTAATATATGCTCATCTGTTGGACAGTCAAGTAGGAATCGCAAAGCTCTTGTCTATATGTCTTTCGATCTGAGTTTGGCTAAGAGTCAGAATTGACAGTGCGTATTTCACCACAACCAAAACCTGGTTACAAAAGAAATAACAATCTCTGCTCACACTGCGCAACAGCCATAACCTTCATTGCTGCTAAGCCTTCGCCTGCCCTTATGATAACGTGGTCAACATGTTCCCTGAAACTCATGCTTCTGCCAATAAATATACCCATACATCTCATTGTGCTAGTCCTTTCTAAACTTTTCCCGGACAACGAAACGTGTGGAATGGTTGTCTTTTCCATGTGATAGCTCAAGGAAAACCACGTCACGAATACATTAGACGGATTAACCACTGCTTCCGTTATCTCGATACCAATTTGTCAGTCTGTCCAGCTCCTTCTGTAGTTCCACGATGCACTATTCTCGATTTCTGCCATGTCTATACACCTGGATATCATAGGCATATGACATCGTTCTGACAACACCTGTGCTTTGGTTGCCAGCGATATGTACTGTGTATACATTGAAAAGTACAGGGGATAGAGGCGATCCCTGTGGCAGACCAGTGCTAATAACCGTTGGTGCAGATATCAAGTTGCCACACTTAAGAACTACTATCTTGTGCAACAGGGCGGCTCCAACCCACCGTACGACAAAGGGATTTACTGCACGATTTAACAGTTGGTGCATCAAGATATCCAAGGACACCCTATTGTACGCATCCTCAAGGTCTATTACGACCACACTAGTCTCCATGCGCGAATCGAACCACTCAAAAATATCCTGCGCAAATATGACTGCAATCTTCCATGTTTTCTTTCCTGTGCGATACCCTCCTAACAATGTTGGTAAACACTTATTTATTTCTTTCAAGATAACACGATACCTTCAAGGCCACAATTTTTTTTCCAAAAGCTTGCCAATCGTATTCTGCATTGTTATTATTATGTAGCCTTGTATCCTGGTGTGGCCCTTCCCAGGTTTGGGTAGTGGAACTAAATAGCTGTGCAACAAGTCTTCTTTCACTGTGCCCGTTAGAAGGCTATTATTGAACATGTCCGCCAACACTCCCAACTCCTTAACCGTTCTCCGACTAATGTCATCGTATCTAATGTCATCTTGCCCTGGTGCTGTATTTTTGTACTTTCCAGCGCCTTTCTGATTTCTTCAAATGTGATTATGATATGGTTTCCCATGCTCAAGTTCTTACACGTGTCTGCAATCTACTAGAACAATGTTGTACTGTAATATCTTAGTATGATGCTGTACTGTATTACCGTAGTATACTGCTGTACTGTATGCCGCTACTATGCTACTGTACATTAAAATAATATTATGTTATTGTACTGCTGACCCTAGTATGATGTGATACTGTATGATCATAGTATGTTGTTGTACTGTATGATCCTAAAATGATGCTGTACTGCTGACCCTAGTATGTTGTTGTACTCTATGATCCTAAAATGATGTTGTACTGCTGACCCTAGCATGTTACTGTACAGCATGACCCTAGAATAATGATGTACTGCTTACCCTAACATGTTGCTGTACTACATGATCCTAGAATGATGCTGTAATGTATGATCTTAGAATGATGTTGTACTGTTGGTCCTAGAATGATGCTGTACTGATAACCTCAGTATGTTGCTGTACTATAGCATCGTAGTATGTTGCTGTACTGTATTATCCTAGAATGATGCTGTACTGAAGACTTTAGTGTTTGTGGTACTGTTTGATCATATAATGATGAGGTACTGTATGGTCCTAGAATGATGCTGTACTGTATGATCCTAGTATGATGCTGTACTGGAATGTCTACCTTCGAGAATAAAACATGCATGTACAAATCACATAACACATTCATGCATTTGAGATAAAAATCCTTCTAGAAGTTCTGGTGTAGTCTTATTTCCTCAATCAACGAGAACCTGTACTTTGTAAAAATATCAATTGTTTGTCAAGAGCTAGAAATTTACCACTCAAGAAATTATTTTATTACCATCATCATCATATCTCTTGCCCTGGCGGTACATGTTGATATATTGTGTACTATTCAGATAATGATGTGTTTCGTCAACTGGTATCTCTGTATAATGTTTGCAATCTGCCCTCATCTTATGTCTTCAAGTATTGTGTTCAACAGTGTAGCCAAGTAATATCGTTCATATGTCTATTAATATGTCCATAATATTAAATTTTATTGATAGTTTTTGCTATATTACTTTTTAACACATTCATTTTAAATGTTTTCTTCTCTTTTAAAAAAACGCTGTAATCATTCTTCATTATATCTATAAATATATCAATTCTGCAATCTTCTTGAAGTTTATTTGCAATGTCAATGGTATAAATACATAAGCTTAAATGCTAACTGAAAATAAAATGTACTGTCCACAAATGAAAGCTTCTACAGATGGTGAAATTGAAACAATATACAAATTATACAGAAAATACGTCACTGTATTAAACTAATTATGATCATTTGTGCATAAACAAATTTAATATTATCAACAATTGCATCTTGTCGTGCTGAAGTCAGATATCTCTGAACGAAAGGCGCATCTATTGCAACAATTATGTGAAACATATCACGACGCAATCTTTTCTCATGACTGCGAACTACTAATTTGTATTAGTTAAAAAAAGGACAGAACAAAATATATATATATGCAATACTCAAAGGGGAGTAATCAGTTACTTTAACAGATTTAATTGATTAACTTTCTTTGGTGAGTTGCAAATTTGTTTAATTAAACATTTTAAAATGTTCTTTGTTAAGTCTTAAACATTTATTTTGTACTTTTTGAACACATAAATTGATGTATCATCGATATGCGTATAGTAAAATATTTGATGTCATACAAGTGCAAGAGGCATATTTAGAGATAGCAATGATTTAGAGATATAAAATAATAAAAATTACCAGATGTCACTATTAATAGAAGCTACACATGGCATTCGATGGCCATTGCAAAAAGCTTTGGTACGAAATCGAATCTGGATGATTATACAATTTTTATGGTCAATGGGGAATAAATGGCAATTACGGATTATATTTTAATTGCCTTTGAACATCTGGAAGATTCCTACCTTAGACAGTCCATAATACGCTCTATTGTTGCCTGGGCACTAGATGGTAGATAGGTGCAATGTTTGACTATCATGCATGTTATGAGTAGCGACTAAGATAGTTAGGAACTGAATATTGTTGCCCCATCCCATATAGGGTTAATCTGCACAAATCAATGCTGAAAATCTGATTGTGAGGCCAAACACGTAGATATTAAAACAATGATGTTAAACGTAAAACAATTCATTCCGTTCTCCCGACTGCATCTTGATAATTTGCAGTTGTTCGAAAAATAACACACACGAAGACTGCAAATAATCAAATAAATTCAAGTGATTGAAACATATTTAAATATTGTTTACTTTTCTTTTGCCATCTTCTATGTTTCTGATTCCGGCATTAATGTGGTCTTTCTTTTGATATCGATTAAACAAATATATGAATATTATTAAGTAACACAAATCATTTCAAGTAGCAGACACAGTTAATGCACTATAGATCTGGAAATATATACTACTACGTATAACTAAGATAACTTGAAATTAAATCAAGATGTTCACAAAACCAATTGTTAAAAAACAAAAATGCAGTATAACACATTGTATTTGGATATAGACATATTAAGGATTTCAAAATATTCAACGGAGTTTATTAAAGGTAATATCATACAAAGAACCGGTACCACTCAATTCTTTGAATATATTAAGAGATAACAGATATATTTGTTTGCATACATCAGCAGACTAAAACTCAGACATCATACCATAGCAAGCTGTGCTAAAGAGATATAGTGAAGGCAGACCTAAAGTCTACCCACGAATACGATGTACCACTGAATTAAAAGTGACAATAACTCAACAATATACTCAGCACACACGAGGGTCATCTAGAGGAAATTCTTCTACCCCTGACACTGAAAGGCAACAAAGGGTTTAGAGAATAGATAGATAAATATAACATCATCATCATCACCTGTCGTCTCCATAAAAAAAGAATTAATTCAACGGATCCCTATCATCGTGTGTCTCTAGTCAGTGTATTTCTATATAGTGCATTGTGTATTGTTCATTTTGTAATGTAACTTATCACACGGCTATCTCTGTCTATATTTTTTCGTGAGTATGCCTATCAGGTCAGACGGCAATGAAGTTTCAAACATGAATGTCTTTTAAATGCATTTGAATATGCTCATACTATTGTATTCGTTTAATTAGTATGTGAGTTCATAATTATCTTTTCATTATGATTGTTCCAAACCTATTTGTACTCTTCTCTTTCTATGATGTTATACCTATTCAACGTTATATCTATATATTGATGACAATAAGAATGACGTGCAGTTTAACTTGTGCTGAGATATTATTGCTTTTCATATAGATTCTAAAAAAAGAAAAAGAAAAACAGCAATATTTTATTTCAGAGTGAGATCGTTATTATACGGACATAGGGAAATAGTCGATTTAATTATGTGCGCCATGTAATTATAATTTATAGATTATTCCCCTTTGATAGATTTGAGTTATAGGCAGAATCTGCTCTACATAGAGATGAAGCGAAATGGGTGCAACGAATCTCAATTATCTTGTATGGTTTGCTTCTGTCTGATCCTAGTATTCTACAGTACTATATTATCCTTCTATACAACATCACTATATTATCCTAGGATGCTGATGTACTGTATTATCGTAGTATACTACTGCACCGTGTGATACTAGTACGATCCTCTTCTGTTCAGGGATTTAATCAAGCATCTACAAATCACATAAACCATCCATACATTTTAGATTTTAAAAATCTTCTTGAAGTTCGGGTATAATCTCACTCACTCAATTAAAGAAAGCGTGTATTTTGACAATGGTTTGTCAAGAGCTAGAAATTAACCACTGAAGAAATTATTTCAATACCATCATCATCATCATATCTCTTGCCCTGGCGATACATGTTGATTTATTGTATACTATTCAACTATTGAGGTCAACTTGTATCTCTGTATAATGTTTGCAATCTGCCCTCAGCTTATGTCTTCAAGTAATGTGTTCAACTGTGCAGTTAAGTAATATCGTTCATATGCCTTTTAATATATCCAAAATATTTCAATGTAATTGATATTTCATGCTATATTACTTTTTAACACATTCATTTTAAAAGTTTTCTTCTCTTTTCACGAAGTGTTAATTATTCTTCATTATATCTATATATCAAATATGTCAATTCTGTAATGTACTTGAATTTTAGTTGAAATGTCAATGTATGAATACATAAGCTTAAATGATATATGAAAGTACTATTTACTGTTCAAATATGGAAACTTCGTCACATGGTGAAATTGGAACAATATAAAAATTATACACAAAATATTTCACTGTATTAAATTAATTATGCCCAATTTAGCAAAAATAAGAATTAAAATTTATCAGCATCTGCATTATCTCTTGCTGAAATCAAATATCTCTTGCCGAAAGGCGCATATATTGCAGCAATTTTGTAAAACAGGACAGAACACATCACCTTCTCAGGACTGCAAAATGCTAATCTATATTAATTGTAGAAGATAAAAAGGTGCTGTATTCAAAGGGGAGTAAACGATAAAATTAAATTAACAATAATTATTAAATCCCTTTGACCATTTGCAAATTTTATTATTAAAACTTTTAACAATGATCTTTGGCTTAAGCATCTATATTATGTTTGTTCAACGCATTACTTGAAGTATCATCGATCGACGGATATCAGGATACTGGTTGTGGTAGAAGTGCAAGAGGCATATTTATAGATAACAGTGTAAACCTTTACCAGAGTACACTACTAAAAGACGCTACACATGACGTTCGATTGCCAGTGCAACAAACTTTGCTATGGAATCGAATCTGGATGACTATACCATTATTATCAGTGGGGAATAAATGATATATACGAAATAATATTTCATTGATTATGGCATTTGAACATTATAAAGAGCTCTACCTTAATCAATTCATATCATTTTCTTTTCTTTCGTGGGCACTAGCTGGTAGGTAAGAATAGTTGCAATATTTACTTCCAAAGCATGTTATGAGTGGAGACTAAGGTAGTTAGGAACTGAATATTGTTGCCTCATCCGATATAGGTTTTACCTGCCCAAATCAATGCTGAAAATCGAATTGTGAGGCCACAACACGTAGATATTAAAACAATGCTGTTAAACGTATTGCAATTCATTCCGTTTTAACGACTGCATCTTGCTAATTTGCAGTTGTTCGAAAATTAACACACAAAAAGACTACAAATAATCAAACAAAATTTAGTCCTTGAAAACTATTTGATTTTATATTTTACTTTGACCATCTTTTATGTTTCTCATTCCAGCATTAAATTGGTCTTTCTTCTGCAATCTATTAAACATATATATGAATATTATTAAGTAACACAGTTAATGCACTATAGATCTGAATGTTTCGAATAATATGGATAACTGAGAAAACTTGAAATTAAATCAAGAGGTTCACAATACCAATTGTTAATAAACAATAATACAGTGTAACACATGTTATTTGGATATAGACATATTAACGATATCAAAATTTTGAAAATAATATCTTTAAGGTAATATCATAAAAAGAACCGGTACCACTTCCATCTTTGAATATATTAATATATAACAGATAAATTGGTTTAAACAAATAATCAGACTAAAAATCAGTCAACACACCATTGCAAGTTTTACTACAGATATATAGTTAAACAGACCTAGAGGCAACCCACGAGAACGATAGACCACCGAAATAAAAGAGCAACAAACTCAACAATATACTCATCACACACAATGACCATCTCAAGAAAATTATTTTACCCCTGACACTGAATGGCAACAAATTGTTTAGCGAATAGATAGATAAATATACTATCGTACTGGTGCTTCCATGATGGAGACCGAGATACAATAAAAAAGGTCACATTGAGTGATGAACAGCATGACATAGAACAGAATACATCACACATACAAGAGTTATACTATCTTGAAGGACCATAGCAAATATCACTCTACGCGGGGATATGTTGATAATATTTAACAATTAATAGTGATAAAAGAGGAACAATTTAAAATAAACACCCATTATAGAGCTGCTCAATCAATTATTGTCTTTCTCACAGGGAGAAAATCATCAAATTATTCATGCTACGCTATTGCATATTACATTCAAATCATAATCAACACCTGACGTCACCACATCAAAGAATCAATACAACGAATCCATAACATCATGTGTCTCTTATCAGGGTATTTCTCAATAGTGCATTGTATTGTAATGTAACCCATCTCACGGCTATCTCTTGCTACATTTTTAGGTAGGACTGCCTATCAGGACAGACGCCAAAGAAGTTTCAAACAAGAATATTGTTTAAATGCATCTGAATATGCTAATACTATTGTATTTGATTTGTTTGCGTGTTCATAATTATCTTTTCATACTTAGTGTTCCACACCTCTTTGTACTCTTCTCTTTCCATGATGTTATACCTATTCAACGGTATATCTATATATTGATGACAATATGAATGATGTGCAGTTTAACTTGTGTTGGGATATTTTTGCTTTTCATATAGATGCGAAAAAAAAGCAAAACAAATACAGCAATATTTTATTTCAGAGTGAGATCGGTATTATACGGTCAAAGGGGAATAATCAATATAATTATGTGCGCTATGTAATTGTATTTTATAGATTATTCCCCTTTGATATCTTTGAGTTATTGGGAGAATCTTCTCTACATAGAGATTAAACGAAATGGGTGCACCGAATCTCAATGATCTTATATGGTTTGCTTCTGTCTGATCCTAGTATTCTACAGTACTATATTATCCTTCTATACAACATCACTATATTATCCTAGGATGCTGATGTACTGTATTATCGTAGTATACTACTGCACCGTGTGATACTAGTATGATCCTCTTCTGTCCAGGGATTTAATCAAGCATCTACAAATCACATAAACCATCCATACATTTTAGATTTTAAAAATCTTCTTGAAGTTCGGGTATAATCTCACTCACTCAATTAAAGAAAGCTTGTATTTTGACAATGGTTTGTCAAGAGCTAGAACTTAACCACTGAAGAAATTATTTCAATACCATCATCATCATATCTCTTGCCCTGGCGATACATGTTGATTTATTGTATACTATTCAACTATTGAGGTCAACTTGTATCTCTGTATAATGTTTGCAATCTGCCCTCAGCTTATGTCTTCAAGTAATGTGTTCAACTGTACAGTTAAGTAATATCGTTCATATGCCTTTTAATATATCCAAAATATTTCAATGTAATTGATATTTCATGCTATATTACTTTTTAACACATTCATTTTAAAAGTTTTCTTCTCTTTTCACGAAGTGTTAATTATTCTTCATTATATCTATAGATCAAATATGCCAATCCTGTAATGTACTTGAATTTTAGTTGAATTGTCAATGTATAAATACATAAGCTTAAAAGCTATCTGAAAGTACTATTTACTGTTCAAATATGGAAACTTCGTCACATGGTGAAATTGGAACAATATAAAAATTATACACAAAATGTTTCACTGTATTAAATTAATTATGCCCATTTTAGCAAAAATAAGAATTAAAATTTATCAGCATCTGCATTATCTCTTGCTGAAATCAGATATCTCTTGCCGAAAGGCGCATATATTGCAGCAATTTTGTAAAACAGGACAGAACACATCACCTTCTCAGGACTGCAAAATGCTAATCTATATTAATTGAAGAAGTTAAAAAGGTGCTGTATTCAAAGGGGAGTAAACGATAAAATTAAATTAACAATAATTATTTAGTTTATTAATTCCCTTTGACCATTTGCAAATTTTATTATTAAAACTTTTAACAATGATCTTTGGCTTAAGCATCTATATTATGTTTGTTCAACGCATTACTTGAAGTATCATCGATCGACGGATAGCAGGATAGTGGTTGTGGTAGAAGTGCAAGAGGCATATTTATAGATAACAGTGTAAACCTTTACCAGAGTGCACTACTAATAGACGCTACACATGAAGTTCGATTGCCAGTGCAACAAACTTTGCTATGGAATCGAATCTGGATGACTATACCAATATTATCAGTGGGGAATAAATGATATATACGAATAATATTTCATTGATTATGGCATTTGAACATCATAAAGAGCTCTACCTTAATCAATTCATATCATTTTCTTTTATTTCGTGGGCACTAGATGGTAGGTAAGAATAGGTGCAATATTTACTTACAAAGCATGTTATGAGTGGAGACTAAGGTAGTTAGGAATTGAATATTGTTGCCTCATCCCATATAGGTTTTACCTGCCCAAATTCAATGCTGAAAATCGAATTGTGAGGCCACAACACGTAGATATTAAAACAATGCTGTTAAACGTATTGCAATTCATTCCGTTCTCCCGACTGCATCTTGCTAATTTGCAGTTGTTCGAAAATTAACACACAAAAAGACTACACATAATCAAACAAAATTTAGTCCTTGAAAATTATGTGATTGTATATTTTACTTTGACCATCTTTTATGTTTCTCATTCCAGCATTAAATTGGTCTTTCTTCTGCAATCTATTAAACATATATATGAATATTATTAAGTAACACAGTTAATGCACTATAGATCTGAATGTTTCGAATAATATGGATAACTGAGAAAACTTGAAATTAAATCAAGAGGTTCACAATACCAATTGTTAATAAACAAAACTACAGTGTAACACATGTTATTGGGATATAGACATATTAACGATATCAAAGTTTTGAAAATAATTTCTTTAAGGTAATATCATAAAAAGAACCGGTACCACTCCCATCTTTGAATATATTAATATATAACAGATAAATTGATTTAAACAAATAATCAGACTAAAAATCAGTCAACACACCATTGCAAGTTTTACTACAGATATATAGTTAAACAGACCTAGAGGCCGCCCACGAAAACGATAGACCACCGAAATAAAAGAGGCAACAAACTCAACAATATACTCATCACAAACAATGACCATCTCAAGAAAATTATTTTACCCCTGACACTGAATGGCAACAAATTGTTTAGCGAATAGATAGATAAATATACTATCGTACTGGTGCTTCCATGATGGAGACCGAGATACAATAAAAAAGGTCACATTGAGTGATGAACAGCATGACATAGAACAGAATACATCACACATGCAAGAGTTATACTATCTTGAAGGACCATAGCAAATATCACTCTACGCGGGGATATGTTGATAATATTTAACAATTAATAGTGATAAAAGAGGAACAATTTAAAATAAACACCCATTATAGAGCTGCTCAATCAATTATTGTCTTTCTCACAGGGAGAAAATCATCACATTATTCATGCTACGCTATTGCATATTACATTCAAATCATAATCAACACCTGACGTCTCCACATCAAAGAATTAATACAACGAATCCATAACATCATGTGTCTCTTATCAGGGTACTTCTCAATAGTGCATTGTATTGTAATGTAACCCATCTCACGGCTATCTCTTGCTACATTTTTAGGTAGGTCTGCCTATCAGGTCAGACGCCAAATAAGTTTCAAACAAGAATATTGTTTAAATGCATCTGAATATGCTAATACTATTGTATTTGATTTGTTTGCGTGTTCATAATTATCTTTTCATACTTAGTGTTCCACACCTCTTTGTACTCTTCTCTTTCCATGATGTTATACCTATTCTACGGTATATCTATATATTGATGACAATATGAAAGATGTGCAGTTTAACTTGTGTTGGGATATTTTTGCTTTTCATATAGATGCGAAAAAAAAGCAAAACAAATACAGCAATATATTATTTCAGAGTGAGATCGGTATTATACGGTCAAAGGGAAATAATCAATATAATTATGAGCGCTATGTAATTGTATTTTATAGATTAATCCCCTTTGATATCTTTGAGTTATTGGGAGAATCTTCTCTACATAGAGATTAAACGAAATGGGTGCACCGAATCTCAATTATCTTATATGGTTTGCTTCTGTCTGATCCTAGTATTCTACAGTACTATATTATCCTTCTATACAACATCACTATATTATCATAGGATGCTGATGTACTGTATTGTCGTAGTATACTACTGCACCGTGTGATACTAGTATGATCCTCTTCTGTCCAGGGATTTAATCGAGCATCTACAAATCACATAAACCATCCATACATTTTAGATTTTAAAAATCTTCTTGAAGTTCGGGTATAATCTCACTCACTCAATTAAAGAAAGCTTGTATTTTGACAATGGTTTGTCAAGAGCTAGAACTTAACCACTGAAGAAATTATTTCAATACCATCATCATCATATCTCTTGCCCTGGCGATACATGTTGATTTATTGTATACTATTCAACTATTGAGGTCAACTTGTATCTCTGTATAATGTTTGCAATCTGCCCTCAGCTTATGTCTTCAAGTAATGTGTTCAACTGTACAGTTAAGTAATATCGTTCATATGCCTTTTAATATATCCAAAATATTTCAATGTAATTGATATTTCATGCTATATTACTTTTTAACACATTCATTTTAAAAGTTTTCTTCTCTTTTCACGAAGTGTTAATTATTCTTCATTATATCTATAGATCAAATATGCCAATCCTGTAATGTACTTGAATTTTAGTTGAATTGTCAATGTATAAATACATAAGCTTAAAAGCTATCTGAAAGTACTATTTACTGTTCAAATATGGAAACTTCGTCACATGGTGAAATTGGAACAATATAAAAATTATACACAAAATGTTTCACTGTATTAAATTAATTATGCCCATTTTAGCAAAAATAAGAATTAAAATTTATCAGCATCTGCATTATCTCTTGCTGAAATCAGATATCTCTTGCCGAAAGGCGCATATATTGCAGCAATTTTGTAAAACAGGACAGAACACATCACCTTCTCAGGACTGCAAAATGCTAATCTATATTAATTGAAGAAGATAAAAAGGTGCTGTATTCAAAGGGGAGTAAACGATAAAATTAAATTAACAATAATTATTTAGGTTATTAAATCCCTTTGACCATTTGCAAATTTTATTATTAAAACTTTTAACAATGATCTTTGGCTTAAGCATCTATATTATTGTTTGTTCAACGCATTACTTGAAGTATCATCGATCGACGGATAGCAGGATAGTGGTTGTGGTAGAAGTGCAAGAGGCATATTTATAGATAACAGTGTAAACCTTTACCAGAGTGCACTACTAATAGACGCTACACATGAAGTTCGATTGCCAGTGCAACAAACTTTGCTATGGAATCGAATCTGGATGACTATACCAATATTATCAGTGGGGAATAAATGATATATACGAATAATATTTCATTGATTATGGCATTTGAACATCATAAAGAGCTCTACCTTAATCAATTCATATCATTTTCTTTTATTTCGTGGGCACTAGATGGTAGGTAAGAATAGGTGCAATATTTACTTACAAAGCATGTTATGAGTGGAGACTAAGGTAGTTAGGAATTGAATATTGTTGCCTCATCCCATATAGGTTTTACCTGCCCAAATCAATGCTGAAAATCGAATTGTGAGGCCACAACACGTAGATATTAAAACAATGCTGTTAAACGTATTGCAATTCATTCCGTTCTCCCGACTGCATCTTGCTAATTTGCAGTTGTTCGAAAATTAACACACAAAAAGACTACACATAATCAAACAAAATTTAGTCCTTGAAAATTATGTGATTGTATATTTTACTTTGACCATCTTTTATGTTTCTCATTCCAGCATTAAATTGGTCTTTCTTCTGCAATCTATTAAACATATATATGAATATTATTAAGTAACACAGTTAATGCACTATAGATCTGAATGTTTCGAATAATATGGATAACTGAGAAAACTTGAAATTAAATCAAGAGGTTCACAATACCAATTGTTAATAAACAAAACTACAGTGTAACACATGTTATTGGGATATAGACATATTAACGATATCAAAGTTTTGAAAATAATTTCTTTAAGGTAATATCATAAAAAGAACCGGTACCACTCCCATCTTTGAATATATTAATATATAACAGATAAATTGATTTAAACAAATAATCAGACTAAAAATCAGTCAACACACCATTGCAAGTTTTACTACAGATATATAGTTAAACAGACCTAGAGGCCGCCCACGAAAACGATAGACCACCGAAATAAAAGAGGCAACAAACTCAACAATATACTCATCACAAACAATGACCATCTCAAGAAAATTATTTTACCCCTGACACTGAATGGCAACAAATTGTTTAGCGAATAGATAGATAAATATACTATCGTACTGGTGCTTCCATGATGGAGACCGAGATACAATAAAAAAGGTCACATTGAGTGATGAACAGCATGACATAGAACAGAATACATCACACATGCAAGAGTTATACTATCTTGAAGGACCATAGCAAATATCACTCTACGCGGGGATATGTTGATAATATTTAACAATTAATAGTGATAAAAGAGGAACAATTTAAAATAAACACCCATTATAGAGCTGCTCAATCAATTATTGTCTTTCTCACAGGGAGAAAATCATCACATTATTCATGCTACGCTATTGCATATTACATTCAAATCATAATCAACACCTGACGTCTCCACATCAAAGAATTAATACAACGAATCCATAACATCATGTGTCTCTTATCAGGGTACTTCTCAATAGTGCATTGTATTGTAATGTAACCCATCTCACGGCTATCTCTTGCTACATTTTTAGGTAGGTCTGCCTATCAGGTCAGACGCCAAATAAGTTTCAAACAAGAATATTGTTTAAATGCATCTGAATATGCTAATACTATTGTATTTGATTTGTTTGCGTGTTCATAATTATCTTTTCATACTTAGTGTTCCACACCTCTTTGTACTCTTCTCTTTCCATGATGTTATACCTATTCTACGGTATATCTATATATTGATGACAATATGAAAGATGTGCAGTTTAACTTGTGTTGGGATATTTTTGCTTTTCATATAGATGCGAAAAAAAAGCAAAACAAATACAGCAATATATTATTTCAGAGTGAGATCGGTATTATACGGTCAAAGGGAAATAATCAATATAATTATGAGCGCTATGTAATTGTATTTTATAGATTAATCCCCTTTGATATCTTTGAGTTATTGGGAGAATCTTCTCTACATAGAGATTAAACGAAATGGGTGCACCGAATCTCAATTATCTTATATGGTTTGCTTCTGTCTGATCCTAGTATTCTACAGTACTATATTATCCTTCTATACAACATCACTATATTATCATAGGATGCTGATGTACTGTATTGTCGTAGTATACTACTGCACCGTGTGATACTAGTATGATCCTCTTCTGTCCAGGGATTTAATCAAGCATCTACAAATCACATAAACCATCCATACA
The DNA here is from genome assembly GCA_034231615.1 of Meghimatium bilineatum. NCBI lineage: Eukaryota > Metazoa > Mollusca > Gastropoda > Stylommatophora > Philomycidae > Meghimatium > Meghimatium bilineatum. The sequence continues at coordinate 57,863,640 of CM067305.1, forward strand.
TTTTAGATTTTAAAAATCTTCTTGAAGTTCGGGTATAATCTCACTCACTCAATTAAAGAAAGCTTGTATTTTGACAATGGTTTGTCAAGAGCTAGAAATTAACCACTGAAGAAATTTTTTCAATACCATCATCATCATATCTCTTGCCCTGGCGATACATGTTAATTTATTGTATACTATTCAACTATTGAGGTCAACTTGTATCTGTGTATAATGTTTGCAATCTGCCATCAGCTTATGTCTTCAAGTAATGTGTTCAACTGTACAGTTAATTAATATCGTTCACATGCCTTTTAATATATCCAAAATATTTCAATGTAATTGATATTTCATGCTGTATTACTTTTTAACACATTCATTTTAAAAGTTTTCTTCTCTTTTCACGAAGTGTTAATTATTCTTCATTATATCTATAGATCAAATATGCCAATCCTGTAATGTACTTGAATTTTAGTTGAATTGTCAATCTATAAATACATAAGCTTAAAAGCTTTCTGAAAGTACTATTTACTGTTCAAATATGGAAACTTCGTCACATGGTGAAATTGGAACAATATAAAAATTATACACAAAATGTTTCACTGTATTAAATTAATTATGCCCATTTTAGCAAAAATAAGAATTAAAATTTATCAGCATCTGCATTATCTCTTGCTGAAATCAAATATCTCTTGCCGAAAGGCGCATATATTGCAGCAATTTTGTAAAACAGGACAGAACACATCACCTTCTCAGGACTGCAAAATGCTAATCTATATTAATTGAAGAAGATAAAAAGGTGCTGTATTCAAAGGGGAGTAAACGATAAAATTAAATTAACAATAATTATTTAGGTTATTAAATCCCTTTGACCATTTGCAAATTTTATTATTAAAACTTTTAACAATGATCTTTGGCTTAAGCATCTATATTATTGTTTGTTCAACGCATTACTTGAAGTATCATCGATCGACGGATAGCAGGATAGTGGTTGTGGTAGAAGTGCAAGAGGCATATTTATAGATAACAGTGTAAACCGTTACCAGAGTGCACTACTAATAGACGCTACACATGAAGTTCGATTGCCAGTGCAACAAACTTTGCTATGGAATCGAATTTGGATGACTATACCATTATTATCAGTGGGGAATAAATGATATATACGAATAATATTTCATTGATTATGGCATTTGAACATCATAAAGAGCTCTACCTTAATCAATTCATATCATTTTCTTTTCTTTCTTGGGCACTAGATGGTAGGTAAGAATTGGTGCAATATTTTCTTCCACAGCATGTTATGAGTGGAGACTAAGGTAGTTAGGAATTGAATATTGTTGCCTCATCCCATATAGGTTTTACCTGCCCAAATCAATGCTGAAAATCGAATTGTGAGGCCACAACACGTATATATTAAAACAATGCTGTTAAACGTATTGCAATTCATTCCGTTCTCCCGACTGCATCTTGCTAATTTGCAGTTGTTCGAAAATTAACACACAAAAAAGACTACATATAATCAAACAAGAAAAAGCCTTTGATTGTGTATGGAAAGATGGACTCCTCCTTAAACTACAACAAAACAAAGTGACAGGGCGCATGTATTACTGGATAAAACACTACCTGCACAACCGAAAAGCAGCAGTGAAGCTTGAAATGAAGCATAGCAGAAAGAAACTCTTTAAGCATGGAGTACCACAGGGAGGTGTTCTATCCCCCACTCTGTTCCTTATATTTATGAATGACATTGACCAAATTATCTCGCGTAAAGTAAATGCTGCAATGTATGCAGACGATCTGGCGATATGGTGCAGTGAAGTGAGCGTAGGCACAACAAAAATAAGGTTGCAAGAAACTATGGACAATTTGGCCAAGTGGACAGACCAATGGGCCATGTCTATCAATGCCCAAAAAACTACCTATACCATCTTCAGCATGTCCACCAAACCACAGAAAATCCTACTAACCATAAATGGTCAAACATTGCCAAAAGATGAGACACCTACATACCTTGGAATCACTTTTGATCCAAGACTTACATGGAAACAGCACATAGACAAGTGCCAAACAAAAGGTACAATGAGGACAGCACTCCTTAAAAAATTGGCTGGAACAGATTGGGGTGCAAATGGAAAAATTCTAAGTAGAGCATATACAGGTTATGTAAGACCAGCTTTGGAATATGGAATGTCAGCATGGGGGACTGCAGCCAAGAGTAACACTCAAAAGATCTCAAAGATACAAAACCGCAATCTCAGAATTATAATAGGTGGTATGAATACTACCCCAATCACAGAAATGGAAACATGCACAGGTTTGCCATCAATGGAAGAAAGAAGAAATGAAAAAATCCTCACACAGTATGCAAAGTTCAAATGTTTGGAGAGTCATCAAATGAACCAAAGACTAAGCAGACCTACAAAAGAGCGACTCAAAAGAGGTAGCTTTCTACACTCCGCTAAACAGCTCCAGAAATCACTCACAGATACAGACCTACAAAACCTAAAACCACTAAACACCTTTAACACATACCCAACATGGGACAGGAAAAACTTCCCAAGAATTATGGACAATATACCAAGCATCATTTCGAAAACAGAAACTACTATACAAGTACTAAAGGAGACAACTAAGAATCACATACAGAAAGCATACCCAAAGGATATATGGACACATGTATATACAGATGGATCAGCGAAAGAGGCAGTATTAGATGGAGGATCAGGAATATATATAGTAACACCAGATGGAAAAGAAATAGAGAAATCCATACCCACAGGCAAACATTCCACAAATTTTAAAGCAGAAATGGAAGCCATAATAGAGGCAGCCAAAATGCTCATAAATTGCTTGCCGAGTCACAACAGAGATGTAGTATTTCTAACGGATGCAAAATCAGTATTGCAGGCATTGAAGATCCAAAGAACACGAGCATGAATGAACTTACGGCCTGCTTACTATACCTCAGCAGTACCACCAAAGAAACAGTACTGCAGTGGATCCCAGGTCACTGTGGCATACCTGGAAATGAAAAAGCTGATCTCCTGGCAAGGAAAGGGGGATCACTGGAACAAATAGAAAATGATAATACGTACTATGAAAGTAAGACCATGTTAAAAGCAGAATATAAGAAAAAGTGGAAGCAAATGCACCCAACTGCAGAACCAAATGACCCCTACCACCAAATGTCTCGCAAGGAACAAACCATCATTTTCAGACTACGAACTGGTCACAACAGACTGAGAAGTCACATGTTCCGAAAGCTGAAGATTGGTGAGACAGACCTGTGCAACTGTGGACTGAGCCCAGAGACTGCAGAACACATTCTTCATACCTGTCAACTCTACCAAGAAGAGAGGGAGAAAATATGGCATACTGAGACGGCACTGCTTCCAGACTTGAGGGGTTCCATGGATGACCTGAAGCGAATCACACAATTCATTGAAGCTATTGGTGCTGTAACCTGATATCTGACTGAAGAACGATGAAGAAGAAGAAGATCAAACAAAATTTAGTCCTTGAAAATTATTTGATTGTATATTTTACTTTGACCATCTTTTATGTTTCTCATTCCAGCATTAAATTGGTCTTTCTTCTGCAATCTATTAAACATATATATGAATATTATTAAGTAACACTGTTAATGCACTATAGATCTGAATGTTTAGAATAATATGGATAACTGAGAAAACTTGAAATTAAATCAAGAGGTTCACAATACCAATTGTTAATAAACAATAATACAGTGTAACACATGTTATTGGGATATAGACATATTAACGATATCACAATTTTGAAAATAATATCTTTAAGGTAATATCATAAAAAGAACCGGTACCACTCCCATCTTTGAATATATTAATATATAACAGATAAATTGGTTTAAACAAATAATCAGACTAAAATTCAGTCAACACACCATTGCAAGTTTTACTACAGATATATAGTTAAACAGACCTAGAGGCAACCCACGAGAACGATAGACCACCGAAATAAAAGAGCAACAAACTCAACAATATACTCATCACACACAATGACCATCTCAAGAAAATTATTTTACCCCTGACACTGAATGGCAACAAATTGTTTAGCGAATAGATAGATAAATATACTATCGTACTGGTGCTTCCATGATGGAGACCGAGATACAATAAAAAAGGTCACATTGAGTGATGAACAGCATGACATAGAACAGAATACATCACACATACAAGAGTTATACTATCTTGAAGGACCATAGCAAATATCACTCTACGCGGGGATATGTTGATAATATTTAACAATTAATAGTGATAAAAGAGGAACAATTTAAAATAAACACCCATTATAGAGCTGCTCAATCAATTATTGTCTTTCTCACAGGGAGAAAATCATCAAATTATTCAGGCTACGCTATTGCATATTACATTCAAATCATAATCAACACCTGACGTCTCAAAATCAAAGAATTAATACTACGAATCCATAACATCATGTGTCTCTTGTCAGTGTATTTCTCTATTGTGCATTGTATTGTAATGTAACCCATCTTACGGCTATCTCTTGCTACATTTTTATGTAGGTCTGCCTATCAGGTCAGACGCCAAAGAAGTTTCAAACAAGAATATTGTTTAAATGCATCTGAATATGCTAATACTATTGTATTCATTTGATTAGTTTGTGTGTTCATAATTATCATTTCATACTTAGTGTTCCACACCTCTTTGTAATCTTCTCTTTCCATGATGTTATACCTATTCAACGGTATATCTTTATATTGATGAGAATATGACTATGTGCAGTTTAACTTATGTTGGGATATTTTTGCTTTTCATATAGATGCGGAAAAAAAGCAAAACAAATACAGCAATATTTTATTTCAGAGTGAGATCGGTATTATACGGTCAAAGGGAAATAATCAATATAATTGTGTGCGCCATGAAATTGTATTTTATAGATTATTCCCCTTTGATATCTTAGAGTTATTGGAAGAATCTTCTCTACATAGAGATTAAGCGAAATGGGTGCACCGAATCTCAAGTATCTTATATGGTTTGCTTCTGTTTGATCCTAGTATTCTACAGTACTATATTATCCTTCTATACACCATCACTATATTATCCTAGGATGCTGATGTACTGTATTATCGTAGTATACTACTGCACCGTGTGATACTAGTACGATCCTCTTCTGTCCAGGGATTTAATCAAGCATCTACAAATCACATAAACCATCCATACATTTTAGATTTTAAAACTCTTCTTGAAGTTCGGGTATAATCTCACTCACTCAATTAAAGAAAGCTTGTATTTTGACAATGGTTTGTCAAGAGCTAGAAATTAACCACTGAAGACATTATTTCAATACTTTCATCATCATATCTCTTGCTCTGGCGATACGTGTTGATTTATTGTATACTATTCAACTAATGATGTGTTTCGTCAACTTGTATCTCTGTATAATGTTTGCGATCTGCCCTCAACTTATGTCTTCAAGTAATGTGTTCAACTGTGTTATCAAGTAATATCGTCCATATGCCTATTAATATATCTAAAATATTAAAATGTAATTGTTATTTCATGCTATATTACTTTTTAACACATTCATTTTAAAAGTTTTCTTCTCTTTCTAAGAAGTGTTAATTATTCTTCATTATATCTATAGATCTGGTAATCCAATCACCAAAACATCAATATTTGTGTGTGTGAGTGTATGTATATATATATATATATATATATATATATATATATATATATATATATATATATATATATAAATTCAGATATGTCTAATGTTCATACCTGAAAAATTATCACTACGGAATGATATATTGAAACTTAATTGTGCATTGATTTTCCGTATTACATTAGTACGTAAATTAGTATTATTTCTGTTTATTTTACTAACAATAACTATATTAAATATTCTTTAAACATATTTAAAGTGGGATGCTTGGTGTTTGACCATCACAAGTGATAATGACCATTAGTTCGATCCGCTTTTAAAATCAAATAGTTATGTGCTAGACTATGATCTCATTGAAGGCTATTCTGATCGCAAATGTCGTTGAACAGTTATGGCAAGGGATACCTATGTAGCTGTGTTTAGAGTCTATCTTGATTTTCTAGTTACTCTACGCTGTTGAGATGCTGCATTTCTCCTATTTTCACAAGATGCCGCGATTTTTTTTGCCGCTATGTACTACTATTTTGTGTACGTTATTCCCATGTTTATTGGTTTAATTCAAAGGCCTAGTACAGCAAGTTATACTTATTTTAGCATTAATAAGGATTGTCATGAGTGTTCACTGCTCACTTTGCGTATAATGTGTGTCGATATTGAAAGAGAGGGGAGAAAAAAAAGTGAACTACTGCAATAATCAGAATTGATCTTTGATCTTCTGCAATAGAAGACATGCTGGCTTCAACTTTTTTAGTGACACATTTGTCTATTTTGGTGATTTTCATAGGTCACCATGATTATACTTTGTGTGACTGCCAATGAAAAGGTAATAGTTAATATTACAGATGCTGGGTTTCCTATTATCAAGTAGGTATCAGATGGTGGGTTTACTATTATCAAGTAGGTATCAGATGCTGGGTTTCCTATTATCAAGTAGGTATCAGATGCTGGGTTTCCTATTATCAAGTAGGTATCAGATGGTGGGTTTACTATTATCAAGTAGGTATCAGATGATGGGTTTCCTATTATCAAGTAGGTATCAGATGCTGGGTTTCCTATTATCAAGTAGGTACCAGATGCTGGGTGTCCTATTATCAAGTAGGTACCAGATGCTGGGTTTCCTATTATCAAGTAGGTACCAGATGCTGGGTTTACTATTATCAAGTAGGTATCAGATGTTGGATTTACTATTATCAAGTAGGTATCAGATGTTGGATTTACTATTATCAAGTAGGTATCAGATGCTGGGTTTCCTATTATCAAGTAAGTATCAGATGCTGGGTTTCCTATTATCAAGTAGGTATCAGATGCTGGGTTTCCTATTATCAAGTAGTATCAGATTGGTGACGTGCTGTTTATCAGTGATCAGTGACTATTGCTATCATTGATTTACCAAAAATGCAATAGCACATAAGGGTATGTGTTCACTTAAATAAATTAAACATATATAACAGTTATAAACCGTTATGGTCATATATAAGCTACATTAGAGGCATCACACAACGCCCTACAAACAACCATCCCTTCATTGTGTTAGCAAATGTTGGAGTATACGTCCGAAATATCTTCTTGCCATTGTCAAAACAACATTTTCTCTGTTCGCTTATTCTTCTTCTTCCACTATCTTACATTACTTGTAGACGTTTTATAATGTGTAATGTCTCGTTTTAATGTCGCAATTATACTACCGACACAAGTTGTTTTTCATACCTTTCAGATTTATTTAATTGCTGCACGTCAAAAAAAAAAGAAATAATTAGAAAATAATGAACGCAACGAATGTATATTTGTGTTCAAGTATGCATGGACCAATCAAAGTAAAGTTTACGTCATGACACCGTATACAATATATGGGTATTACAGTAGACATGTTTCGCTTCAACATCCGCATGCAGTAACTAATGAACGTTGATGGTATGTTCGTCCGGTACACTGATATATTATCTCATGTAATTGTCGAGTTGTATTTGTTATGAGTACATTTTGAGTAGATCAATTACGTGTTTAAGTGCCTTGTCAAGTGGTTTAGGCGACCATGCTTCTCTACCACTCTGACTTTTGTGTTCTTAACAAGTTCAGTTGATGACTTCTTTGCCACAGGGACACCTCATCCATACATTTATCTCTGTGTCTTCCTCTCTTTATCTTACCAGTGGTTACTAAATATTCAAGTCTTACTTTAATCAACGCATGCCTTAAAATTCTTGATTGTCTCCTTCTAATTGTTTTCTATACTGGATCGTTTTAACCTGGCACGGCAGGGAAACAACATCGATATTGATACATACTACTGTGGACAGAGAGCTGTTGAGAGCCATGACCGCCTACGTCAGCCTGCATGACAACGGATGACGATGATCGTTTTATACCATCATCTCTGTCAATCAATATACAGTAGTACTGCAGTGAATTGTAACAACAATAGTACTTCATAATCACTGATAACTTCTATATTAGTTTTCGTCTTCTTCTTGTCTTGGCCAGTTTTGTTTACTACCCATCCTTTGCTTTCATAAAGAAATATTGACTTATCATAACATCCTTGCACTCCAACTCGCGCATGTGCTATATTACTCCATTGCATATAATGGTTCTTATCTAATAAAATGTTGATTTGGCCTTAGTTATCGTCTTCGTGATCGATTTGGAACACCTCTCATCTGATTTTATTATTTTTTTCCAGTATACTTAACTATTTCCGTTTGATTTAATTTTGCCTTTTTGATAATAATACTGCAATTTTGCGATTTGTATGTATTTGAAACAACTATCACTTCTATTTTCTTCTTGTTTAGACTGAATTTTTTTAAATGTGAACTTGCTGTGGTATCACCAACGCTCAAAGGATAAGTTCAAATGTGCCAATAATTATCTTCATAAATTAATCAGTGAAAATAGTTCCTGTTCAGTGTTGAATATCACTCATCGTGTTTATATCACGCTACACTTACATGACTTCGTATCTTCCATTCTTAACCATAATCATCATTCACGCTTTTAAAAACCGTATAAGCAGGAAATCGAACATGGTTCGGGGCAAGTGTGACACTATACAGGTGTGACTGGTGCAGAAACATCGGCTGCAGCAACAACATCATTTTCAAGACGATATACAAACTAAAAAAAATAATAATAATGTATTCTATACAATGCTGAAGCAAAGCTAGTCATTGGCTCCAAAATGACTATGTTCTGCGCGTCGTGAAGTCGAAGTTGGAAATAATAACTTTAATGGTCACCCCTAGTTAGTTTGCGTGTGGGGCAATACGTATAGCCTAAGTACTGCATCTATATTTAACAGTATAACAATCTACCAGGCGGATATCGATGCCCATGCGATAAAGGAAAACGACACGCGAATTTAATGAAAATAATGATTCTTTTACCATGGCAACAATGACAAGTCTGAGATCGAAATGTTGCGCAGCCAGAAATGAACTTCACTATGGATGCAAAAATATGTGTGTCCACAGAGATCGTAATCGGTCAGTGAGATATTTCGTTTATCATGACGTGAAGATCATATCACATTTGGTTGTGTCTTATCTGCAATTAACTTTATTTCACCTCTAACTTAATAACTTGCAAGTTCGCTCAGAGCATTGAATCTGTTAAATCGATACATCGTGGTACGTTTAGTTAGATATTCCGTCTTGCGCACCAGCATATCAATGTGCTCTTTTCTCTCAACATCTACACGACTGTGTGTAACTTTAATAGTAATCATTCTTTCTGGCCACATATAAATTTAACACCATACATTCACGACGATTCAGACTTATGGAGCACGTTTACTGAGTCAGTAGGTACGATTGTTAATTAGTACATGATATTTCTCGGTACTATGTTCCAAATGTATGTGTGCACTTTATGCGACTGTTTCTATCTAGATAGGAAACTTAAGTTTTCAATGCCACAGTTTCAACCAAAGCATCCATTTAATTTACTAAAATGTGCAGTCTTTTTATATATCATCTTTTCTCGGTTTTTGTTGTGAAGTGTCGACGGAATGATTGACGCTCAGTTTTGTAGGCTATGTAAGTTTTAGTAACATTAATGAAATAATATTGTTACGCCTCAAAACGTAGGCAACTCTTTTAATCGAGCTTCTTCTTGGACTTTTTCTATTTCGTGCTAGTTGCAATTGCATGTTACATGCTCTTGATGTTGACCAAAGTGGGATCATTCTCATTAAGCTATTGAATTATTTCAGTGTATGTTTTGGAATACATTTGAACACAGATGTTGTTTCAACATGTCTTGTATTCTCTTCATGTTTCACATGATCTCGTCCTGATCTTTTTGCTGCATATTTTAGTCACGTTGTTCTACTTTCCATATAGTTTGAGCTATCGTGTTTTTCCTTTTCCCAAATGGATAAATAATAATTTTGTATTTCACTTAACGAATCTTCTTGGAGTAACTTGTCAAGCATGTCCATCTCCTCAGTGATGTGTTTGGCATATCATTAAAACTCATCTGTGCATTTACATCAGCCGTATAAACCACTTTGTGAATAACAAATCACAAAATAACGGGAGTAATGCAAATCAATGAAACTAAATGTGACATTCATTATTTTAATAACCCTCTCTCTTCACCTCCATTTTAAACAAATGCCCTACTTCTCCTCAGTCTCATTTATTACATCCACTTTATCTCCTTACCAATCACACCTGATACTAATAACACCTGATACTACTCACACCTGATACTCCAGTGTTCCAGTGTGAGAGAGTGACCCAGTTAATTTTATAAATTTATAAAAATGTTCAATAAAATACTGTTTTATCCCCGCGAATGATATATACTAAGAAATAACTGTATTACAAGAATACGATAGTGTGTCCCAGTAGCCATGTTGGCGAGGCTATGCTGTTGAAACATTTTGTCAGTTAAAATATATACGTTATATGGGCAGTGTTTCATCGTTGTGTTTACAACGGACATAGACACTTTTGGAAAGTAAAGTGGTTCTAACGATCATTATTATGAATCCAAGCTTCAATTTAAATAATTTCATTTTCGACGCACGATCAGAAATAGGAAATTGCAACTCGGTGAAAGAAGAAATGTGATAATAGAGATACCGGGTCTCTCAGCATGACAGCAATTCAATTTCTAATTGTGATTATTGAATAATTAGGAATTTATCTGGGGTAAACTGAAGTTGATTCACAAGTAATACTCACCAATGTGATCTAACATTGTGAAAGCATACAGTTAGTGGAATATCAACACATATTTGTGTGGTAAGAAATCAAACATTGGATTCACTACTATTGCGTATATTTACAAAGGAATATATGTCGCAGTAAAGGTTAAAATATTGTTTCCATGAGAAATAAGTAAATGTATCATTGATGTGGTGTTATGTAGCTTCACAATTTATTAACACAAGTGTCAAATAAGGTATGTATGTATTAAATGTAGATCGAGTACTTGCTAAAGTATATTGTGTATATTAAAAATTTAGATCGGATATGCGTTAAATGTAGACAGTGTATTAAACATAGTACTGATGATGGGCGCACACATCGCATCAATGCTGTACACCACGAAATACAGAATTTCGTTCACAAAACTACACACTTCTAATCTGCAGGGGTTTGAGAACGAACGCTGAAGGTGTAGCAAAAACAATGCACATATTGTAATATTTACATATCTAACGCTTGTTTCACTTGTTCACACAATACAGGTAACGTTCTATTGAAGAAATCAAATCATATTGAGAAGTGTGTGTTCCTCATTAAGGAATGATGCGAGTGAGGTAGAAACATGTTACACAGATATTCTACAATGTTTGATTACTTGGGTCAGCATTGTGTGCTTCTATTTGGGCTAATTCAAATTCCCTGGGCTCAAGGTATTCTATTAGCGAAACTGTAAGCTTCCATAAGTCACTCACGTAATATTTTTGCATTTTTCGATCATATATATATATATAAATGACAGCACATGCTATTTAGCAAAGTAAACAATTATACGTCAATTGTTTCAAATGGTTGAGAATTTAAGTGTCTCAGTTCAGATCTATTAGTTATTGCAATCTCAGGAGGACACCAGTCACAAAATTGGTAGCATATTCTCTTCAGAATGATTCTTGAACCCAGAATTTGTTGAATGCATATTTATTTACTTTACAACATAAATACATTTAGTAGTTTACCATTGCTTTTAGAACGATCCGGATGCACAATTAAATGTATCAACATTATGAACCTTGTCCGTCACAGACGCTCACTGCACCATGTGATCACCAGGCCCGGCAGTCGGGTAATTAGCTTCTGGAAAAAAAAATGTGTTCAAGGATTTACACAAGAACCCCATATAAGTCTCTATACGCTATATATTGTATATTTTAGTCAAAATTATGTTGACCACGTGATAATTCATGATAGCAAAATGAGCGACTCCGCCATGTTAATGAAACAAGCTGAAACACGCATTGTAACATGCAAAACTTGACAGTTTCAGGAACATCAATTTATCAAGATCACAACATAAAACATGAAGATAAGGAATGATAATGTCTCTGGTCAAATCATACTAGTTTTGTGTGATAGTCTCGGATATTGTGGAAGAGTAGGAATTACGATAAACTATAATAAAAACGATGGAATAAAGCCAACAAAATAGTAAACTGACATAAGAGTTTCACCTATAAACATGTGTATCCGTGTTTTACCAAGAAAAACACAAACATAATCAATCTATTAACTAATAGAGATATACAGCTTTGGAAATAAAATATCAATGTTCAAAAAATGATGTAATATGTTGTTATACTGCACTCTCTGATACACGATCTAGAATAAGTATAATGGAAGGAATCATACACACCAAAGTTGCACGTCGATGTGGAGTTGAGAAATAGTGTACACAAATGCAACGTCAGCTTTCGCATTCATTGATGCTGTAAGCGATTACGAATATGAAATATAATTTGATATTTGCGATCACATGAACACGTTTACCTGTATACTGTTTTCATAAATAAATGGTCTTTGCGCCTTTTTGGCACTTACACAGAAATATGTATTATAACCCATCTCTAAACATAATTTTATCTGTTGTTTAAATTATGCATTCATAAATTAGACATTTGGTTCGCGATCAGGGCATGCATAAAGATTTGATTGAAGGATCCATGCTTCATAGGTTTCGAACAAAAGTCGAAGTCAAATGGGATCCCGACTGTGATCTTTTATTTTCCGAAGAGAGTGCCCTAAATGATAAATGTGAGGAATATTCAGTAATCATTACAGGTATAATTTCCACATCGTATGCACAGTCTGTGAGTAACATCAGTAACGAAAAATCAGACGTTCTTTTACATCAGATATCATTAACTGTTTCTCCGCGTCTGTCTCATCTTTGTGAGTTAATTATGAGCAGTTTAATACATTACTTTGTACAACAATTTTCATTTATTATTCTGCTCTTCTATTTACCTCTTGCCTGTCGCTTCTCCTATTGTCCATCTATTTTCTCTTTCATTTTTCACAATCGGACTTTATTTAGAATTCCACTATGCTTATAACTTTCTCAACTACAATATATACACACCCCTCTTCGTTCCAGCATATTTTCGCTAAATGATTATACGTATGTAAATTGTGTTGCTTGTGTTTCATTCTGATGAAAGATTTCTATGACAAACGCTTTTCTTCTTTATTCCTTGCTATCTGGTGAAATTATTTATTAGCAGCAAATATATGGCTGGGTCATCCGAAAATCGTGCAAGACACTAGTCTGCCCTGGCAAATACATCTATATATTCTTTGTTGTTTGTAGGGAATATATTTATTAACATCAACTATCTGTACATGCCCTCCTACTCGTAAAATCTAGGAACACCATAGTCTGCCCTAGCAAATACAGGTGCTGAAGACTAAGGCATCAGCCAAGCAGCCCACCACAGGAACCATTGTGCCACGCACCAATCCACACAATGGGAATATGCTTATATCTGATAAACGTTATGGTTCCAGACCTGTGACGGATATCCATACAGAGACGGTGACGAAACCTAATACTCGAAAAGATCCAACGCCAGTTACTGGAAATTCTTCACACTTGCCCCGATGAGCCAGAAGGCATGAGAATAGAACAACTTGTCAAACTACGAAAATTCTGCATTTGAATGATGGAAATGTCATGAATTTTTTTAAGCTAGGGTGAATGCCCGTATTAGAGAGTCAGAAAGACACACGTCTTTCACAAAGTGCGCGTCAAGCAGAAACACAGAATTAACGTGTCAGAATCCAGTTAGTCAAGTAGAGGTCAGATTCAGATTAACAATATGGTATAAGTTAGATAATGATCGTTAAATAGGCACTAGATTAAACTTCCTGTTTACGTCAATTCGACATCAGACTTTGAAAAACCAGTTTTATTGGGTGGAAGGGTCAACGATCAAGGCACGTCATTTCGGCGAGAAAAAGTAGCCAGTCATTCGCCTTTCAGAATGAAACGAAAATCAAGACTCTACAACGAAATCGTCTGAACATAAGAATAAGTACTCTATCTAACAGACATGAAGAAAGTCAGTTGATATCAAAAACCAAAGATGGAGCAGTTGTCGCCATAAACATATTATATCAAGTAGGTCAGAGGTCAGAATGATGGCAGAAGCTATGATAATGTTATGTAACACTGTGAACAGTGTGAAATAGTAATTTTAAATTGGCATGAGGACAAGCAAATGCATGTAAAAAGAGTAGATTGAAGTGTTAGTCTGTTAGAAGTGTGACTAACAAGTAAACAGTATAATTTATGCATAAACTGTGTGTTGTGAAATTATCGATAGCTTAAATAAAAGAACTGATTAATTTAATGGAGTAGAAAAATCATAGTGGAGACTAGCATACTGAAGAGTGGAAAGATAAACATATTGATTGAAAAATTCATAATCATAACAGTAGTCACTGAGAGAAATTCTGCAAATCAAATTCTGAATGTTGTTTTTAGATAGGAATCTAAAGATAGGAAATATAATTAGGAGGTTCTCAAGTAGATGAAGTAAAATCTACATTTCAGGTTTTGTTGTCGTGAGATGTAAAATAGATTCAAACCCAACTTTCGTGATCTCAGTGGATCAGGTGTAAGTGAACACATTTCGGGCTAAATATGTATGAAGAATAAGATGTTGGAAAATGTCTATGATTGTTTTATCACCAATGGGAGAGTATTTGATTGTATGAGGAAAATGGAAAGAAGATGATTTCCCAACGTTTAAACATTGTAGTTTACAGTTAGTCATATGTAAATACCTCCAACAATAACGTTTCGATATTTCTGAGTCAATTATTACCTCAAAAAGAAGCAGAATTGTAGAGAATCAATAGAAATTACACGGGAATTCATATTATAAGTTGTTCATGGAGTTGTCGCATTATGGACACACGACTGCTGATGAAGAAGCTGATAAGTCCGACTTTTGCAGACCAGAATATTATATTATTTCCTTCGTGATCCTTTACTAAGACGAACAATGTATATCACAGCTATGTTTGAGTTGTTGAGAATCAAGATAGCAGAAACCTCAAGATAAGAACATTTGAACCATAAGGAGAAAATATAAACTAGCTTGCATAAACTATTAACATAGTGAATGATTTACTTATAATTACGAACATCACGAAATCGAAATTGAGGAAGACTTTGACTTTGAGAATAATTGAACAATTATAACTAATCAATGGACAGAGAACTTTTATTCTGGAAGTCGAACAAATTGCAACTGGTATAGACGTTTGTTCGAACCAAATAAGATTCTACTGAAATGACTTTTAGCAGGAACAGTTGACTTATATTCCATTGAAGGATTGCTTGATTAAGTTGTATATTTAGATATTAGATTAGAGATAGGAATTTGTTCTTCCACCCCTGACGCCGAAAGGCAAACAAGGACCATAGCGTATAGATAGCTATGTAAGCTTTTGCACACAACAATAAATATCATTAATCACGTTTCCCCTAATATATATTTACTTCCTTTCTCTTTGTTTACAGGGGTGTCTTAGTATAAATATCTATGTACATTAATATTTGTTATTGTTGTGTGTTTTCGTTTCTTGTAAAATGTCCCGTTTAGACCACATCATGGAAAAATTCCCTAATTTTTCGTTTATTGTTATTCAGTTTTTTAAAAAATTATTTAGATAGTTAGTAGTTAGTATTATAGTAACATCTTTAACTTTTTTGTCTTTATCGCTTAACGATATCGTTTATGCTAAAATCGTCCATGCAAACATCACTTTTAGACAATATATGAACGTGTTTCACATAAAATAAACTGCTCTTGCAAACATAGGATGCCGGTTTGCTGCGCAGTTTTACTTGCAAACATAAGATGCCGGTTTGCTGCGCAGTGTTACTTGTTCCAGTGATGCTATATGATGATGAAACATAGACTGTATGTAGGCATCATTTGATGCAGTATCACATCCGCACGCACATTCATTTCTAAAATATTAGACTTAACTACATTTACTAATCATGGCCGGAGTTTCACTAACTCTAAGTTTTCTTATTTTGAATTATTTCAGCGTGCAACCAGGGTTGGTTTGGAACAAATTGTCAGTATATGTGCCATTGCAATTCATCCAATACATGTGATATCAATGGAGGTTGTCCGAGTAATGATAAATGCGCAAATTACTTTTTTGGTACAGCATGTCAGTACGGTAAGCAGCTACTGCTAGAAAGATATTTTTCTCAACTGCATTATTTAACGTGATGAACGTTAACCCATGTTTTGTTTCTCAATATTTCATCAAATATATCATTATAAGACATTTTACCAGGTACAATATTCATATTTATCAACAATAATCGATATTAGAAATAGAAGAATACATACAATGATGCACATGAAAGGTACAGGCGGTGATGCGAAAGAAGTGAAACGTTCCTATATACCTAACTCCCAGATATTAAACTTTCAGTTGTAGTTGGATTTATGTGTTTGCTGCTATATTGTTTTGGAGAGCTAATATTGTAAGTGCCTAGGAAATCTTGCAACTGCTAATCGATTATATTCCCTTTGTTTTAGTTGTTGCGATGTTTAGTGGAATCGATTTCCACGTTGGTACGCTGATATTGAAGCTTCTTTATTACACGTGTTTGCTTGCACTTAGTGATTCAACCATGTAAACTATTTAGGCTGGCTCACTTATTTTGGGATAAAACTGTATCTGAACATTCTCAGTGTGATTTTATTAAGTGTTTACAAGATCGCAATGCTAGTTTTATAGACAAGTTTCTCGCAACATTATTCTGACAAGTATGAGGAATATGTTTTAATGTGATTTCACAATCTAGAAGATCGGCTGTACAATGTGTATGTCATAAAACGATACGTCAGTTTCTCACAAACATTGGTATGTTAGTTGTTTAATGTTTGTGAAGAAGGTGTTTCTTTTCAGTTCCTAATTGTTTTCATGCAATCAAAACAGGAACATTTGTCGTCTTCCGTTTATGAAGTTGAATACAACATGCATATCATGTATCCTAAATAAGTTAATCTTGTTATGGGCTAATATGTCAAATGGTGTGTCGTGGTATTTTAATAAGAAACTAAAATGAATTAATAACTCAAATGTTCTTGTTCAAAGAGAAGCAGGAATATGTGCTGCATCGATATCGGGTCTTTCCTCATTAAAAGACCTAACAATATAAATCATAAAGTTATATAGGGTCATGTTTTCGATTATTTTTGTCAATTTCGATGATCATCGTTAGCATGGACACCCAGTACAGAAATAGTAACCAAATAAATGCACAGTAGTAATAACAAAACAACTGAACGGTGGTTCTGCTTTATTTTGATCATGCTGTTTTATATAGTGTTTAGGCAGTGTTTGACAATTAGTCGTGATCCCGTAACCCGCAAGACTAGCGACTATTTAATAGCAAACATCAAGCGCATCGGGTAATATGTATACATTATTTATTGCATCATGTTGACTTCCATAAGATCTTTGCCTTTATAATTAAATTTGTACCCACGTTGTCTAATGTCTAACATAGTTCTTCTCAAAGATAAACGTAAATATGTGCATATCATCATCAAATTGTGTAAATTTCACACACTTATACGAGTATACCGTTAGCAATCACTAATATATATATATATATATATATATAATGTATTGTCCAGCTTTGTGCAAGGTAGGGTCCGAACTCTCAGCTTTGTGGACTCATGAACACTTGCTTTTCCCACTGAATTTGTCACTGCACATTTTGGTACGCAGATAGATTTGTCATTGAAGCTTCATAATGTGAGTGTAAAAGATATATGTGAATCATACAATGATAACTGGTTAAAACGTTTTAAAAACTCTAATGAACAATAATTTCACATTTCAGTTGACCTATTTTCAGCTGTAAATAATGTATTGACACCACTGTACCTGCGTGACAACAACGTCGCAACATGTAACCCAAATACTCAAGCCACTACAGTTGAAATACATTTTGTAACCGAGACAAGATTTTTATTCTTCCGAATAGTGGTGAACAACGAACGTAAGAATGTGATATTTACAAAATAGTATAGGTTTCTTTAGCCGTATATACATTTATATGAATATGTGTATGGTATATGTATCACCTTGCATAAGAATAACAAGTTTACGCATGTGGTTGCGTCTGTGGGTCTCACCAATGGCCCACTAGATATAACACCCATGCAACAGAAAACCTTATTGGATGAAATGCCGTTATATTGGGATTATGTTCTTAGAGAAGCTTCGTGGCACGTCATCTATACAATTATGTTTTTATTTTGTTGAAATGTGTTTCATGTTTACTTGAATATATATGTATGCACGATCTGTGGTTGTGAAGGAGCTAGAGATGTACTGTGCAACTCTAGGGGGGAGGAAACTGACAGCACTGTTTATTTTCAATGGCTGAAACCCATCATAGAGGTGCAGTAACTTAGGACGTGACATTCCTTTTGATTTGAACATTTGGTTGCATGTCTGGATCAATAGAGAAGTTCGACATAACCAACAGTCAATTGGTAGTGGAGAATGAGCACATTGAACCCTATCTTGGCTACAGTGGCTAGAAGCAGTGCATAGGTTGAAACCTACCTTCTTGGAGGTGTGATAGTTATTCTCTGCCTCTGTCCCAGGGTGGGCCGAAAATCCACAGACGTCCCAGCAATATAATGTCATTTAACGGCATTAGTTCAAAGGGCATGAGCCCTTTGACCGCTGGATCAGTAACCAACCAACCAACTAAGAATAATTTTGTTTTCCATCAATTATTCATCAATTTTGCTCATCAGGAACCAGAATAATAAAGTGATGCATTTGTCTTTCCCGGTGATTTCCATTCGTTATTTTATGTTATTTGAGTTGATAATCAATGGTTCTCAAAGAAAAAAGACAAATTCGCAACGATATAGGAATGATTCCCAAATTAATCCACGGGTATTCATAGTCGATGGTCATTGTGTAAACGATGTCATGCGATTGGATATATTCACACATATGTGTGCTTATATAATACTTGATAATCAATGATGAAATAATTAATCCAGAAATATAGTTTATGTGTCAGAAAAGCCTTTGTGCACACTATCAGTATATGTCTAGTAACAACTAGTGCAATTTAATTCGTGTTTGGTCAGCAGTAATCTTTGCAAATGACATGGTGATCTTCTCATGAATGTATACAACTAAATTCTTCATTTCGTGTGTATCCAACATATTTCCATCTCGTCTTGTCTGCACTCACTAAGTATCATTTTTTGAAGAGTCTGCCTTCAAAATTAAAGTATTTAACTATAAATGTGATTATGTTTCTTGTAATATGTGACTATCGTTATGTAAATCTTACTATCTTAATTAAGATAACATTATATGCACCCACTATTTATACATAATTACATTCAGTTGCAAGAACTCACTTTTATGTGCTTTCAGGATATGTCAACAATTTTACTACAACACTTAACAACCTAATAGCGTGCATCATAGAAAGACATTATGTAGTTGAACCGAAAATTGTGGACGTCACGTGTGAGAATCGTATCACGATAAGGAAATTGAGAATACGAGGGCCCATAGCTCCAAGTGTATGTTCTCTCCACGTTACCAGAGGTTAGAAGTATGTTCATGTAATTTGTTTTTCTTCCTTTCCTCTGTTACACTTTACGGTGTCAAGAGAGATACAGTGTTCTTGTTCTCGATATTTTGGGAGATTCAGATAATTTTATATGATGTTCGTTTAATGTCTCTTTTATGTTGTCGATCAAGCGTACTCTAGTTCTACCCCTGGCTCATATGTCTGCTTCTCCTCTATTCACATATGATTTATATCATAATTAATCGCGTGACTTTCTTTCCAGATGGCCATTCCATTGTATCTGTTGGTTTTGTATGTATTGTAGAATTGATATGACACCCACTCTTTCTCTTATGACCTCGTTTCTAAAGTTGTGTCTTCTAGTAACTCATGTGGCTATTTTGAGACATCTAATCTATGTTGTAACCAGTTATCTTTTATGTTTCATTGTTAAGAATACATTGGTAATAACCCCGTTATATAACCCATAAGAAAAGAATGGTGGGACTTATTGAATAACTCACTTGTCAAGAGCATTACATGGATATACTTCCCTGGTCATGCTAGGTTCAGAGGAAACGAGAGAGCCGACATCTTGGCTGGCAATGCGGCGATAGACAACACATTGATGAGAAGAGATAAATCAGACTTAATGAAGTCAGTAATAAATTCATCTCAAGATGCAGATGATGTCAATGAAGCTGAGAAAGTACACATGTAGATAATGTTATGAAAGGGAGTATCTAGATGTGAGGGAATGAAAAAGTAATTTTTTAGAAAAGTCCTGAAGATCACACAATCAACGCCTGACCGGAATGAGTCTATATACACTGTGATGGCTGCTGAAGTGGAGGGCGCAGAATTTATGGGAATGTCCTATGTGATGTGAAGCCAGTTTCTAATCAATAGTCAAAAGTAACCCCGTGTCCATGTCAATAACCATATATTCATAGTTAGACGTTGGTACCTTATGCTATGAAGATTATAATGTTTGTAAAAAATGTGTGCATCTATTAGTCAGACATTAAATTGTTAGATATGATATATATTAATGATACAATTCATTCACATGAACATTAATGCATTTTTATTCCTTGCAAGAAGAAAAAAATGATAATTTCCTTGCATTGTTCATGTCATATGTGCAATGTTTACTGCATTATCTAGATTGAGAAATCTTTCTTTACAAATTTATTTTAAAAAACAAGCAATATTAACACATCTACACACTTGTATAATGCGCACGTCATTTTACTAATGTATAAACATGGCTGGTGGCAATTTTCTAAGAAAATACTTGTTAAGGATACGCATATTTTAGCATAATAATTTGTATTCTTCGAATTACATGTTTGGATAATTATAGATTTTGTAAGGCAATTACAAAAAAAGGAATAGTAGACGTTTAGAGTTTACACTGCGCATAATATTTTCTACGGTACATGTTTACAAAATATGACCTCACCGCGTAATATATCCAGCTTTTTAATTGTGCGCGTAATTTCATTCAAATTTCGTGTGTTTGGAAATTTTGGATTAAAAAAAAAATAATAATCACAAGGTATGCGTCGAAGTGTTTGCTACATAATGACAGCATCTCCCCTGCCCTTCGTAAGTGGCATCTAAAGGCAAGGGCCTCTCAGTATGTAGCACGCCGATCAATGGATCCGCATGTTGGTTTAGCTTCTGTAAATTATGTTTCGTTAAATGATATACGTATTTGTTTTGATAAAAATGAGTTCACATTTACATTACATGTACCTTTTCAGTTACATTTTATTCATAGTCAAATCTACATCACATATCGATAGTTATTTGTGTGTGTTATGAGAGTTACGGGAATTATGTGAGTTATTGGAGTTAGAGGAGGTAAAGACAGCAAGGGAGGAAATTGGCCACCCCTCCTAATAGTTGCTGCGGATTAGTACATGAAGAGTTATCTTCATCCCCATCGGCAGTTTGCTGCCATGGACATACCTTTTCATTTTGTTGTGTGTGTAGCGTCTTTTTAAAATCTTAAACATGTCTTCAAGGTGCATCATCACGTAGTCTTATCAATCTATCACTAATTATAGACTTTCAAGTCTGGATCCGCCATTCTACTTAGTTGATGTCTCTGAGCAGTGTCACTTTCGAGTCGTCCTGAAGTCTTCGATTGCTTTTACCATATGTATCTCAAGATCTCGATGCTAATAATCAGGGTCGTAGATACACTGTCCTTAACCTGTATTTACCTAAAAAAGGGAAAATTAAAGTATTAATTCACGCAATTTCGAGTGTTAATTTATCTATTTGATTGACGATGTGATGAAATTTTTTTGTGAAAATCGATGAGTGGGACAATCTTTACTTGCATTGACTAAGTTCGTAATAATAAAATTTATGTTATGATTTGCTAAGGAAAATTTAAACACCCTCCTGTATCTACAGAATTGTTAGTACTACTGTAACAGAATAGTTATTTCAGAAAACAAAGAAAGTCCTTTTTTTGCGTGACAATTTTTACTCCTAGCTAAAAAAGTTGTAGGTAAATAATGTGTAAATACAAATTTTGACTTGAATTATTCCTCTAAGTATACATGGTTGTAATTGTTATACAACGAATGACAACTCTAGTAGGAATGTATGTAGGTGTTAATGGTAAGGTTGTTTTGGCATATTTATTTTGACATTTGTATTTGAGTTATGGTTAAGATTAGTAAGTAATTACAGATAATTTTTGCTCCCGGAAATTCATGCACAATGCCATATTCTTGAAGAAAATGAATTTTATCCATCTTTCATGTCTTGAATCAAGAAGGCAATGCTATAAATTGCGTGTCGCTTCCACAGAAATATTTAAATCACAATAACGCCGTTTTCATGTGAGTAACACAATAATACATACGATTTATTGCCACTTCACGCGTAATAATATTATTGTGGAATTGCCGAGAAACGGGTCATCCATCTGAGTGGGAGGATAAAAGTCCAAGGTACCTTGAAATGTAATCTCCATCATGCCTACAGGAAAACAAAGGAATGTGACCGTTGCTATGATGAAATTGATAAAGGTGAAACTAAGTAGGAGATTGCTCTGATAACCACATCTGATAAAGATAAATAATTATCGGTAACAACCAATTACTACAGCCTTAGTACTGGTTAGCCATATTTAAACATATATATGCATATGTGTTTGTATATAATATGTATATATATATATATATATATATATATATATATATATATATATATATATATATATATATATATATATATATATATATATATATATATATATATATATATATATGCATATATTGAAATACTTAGTACAATACAATGTAACATACATAGGTGTCACAGCGAACGCTGCATAAATCACACGCCATACTGCCACAAACATCAGCACAAGATGACTATCACATTATGAACAGTTCAGAACAACTTATAATTCTACGTCTCAGAACAGGACACAACCGACTCCGCAGTAAAATGTAAACAATGTTCAAGATTGGCAACACGGCCATGTGTACATGTGGACAGGCATCACAGAGTGCCAAACATATACTTCAAACGTGTACTGAGCATGAAACGCTGAGTCAGACATATTGGCCAGAGGAAACAACACTGGAATGAAAGCTCTATGGGACACTGTATGAACTATGAAAGACAGTGAGTGTTATTAAGGAGACAGAATTACAGATATAGACATGTTTCAAGTGAACGAAAGAAGATCTATCGTACCGTCTTCAGTTCCTACGTTTTGATTTTTGTTGTTGTAATATTAATTGCCTGTTGCCTGCTTATATCCTGATGAAGATTTCTTGATCGAATCGTTATCCGTCACTGCGTCGGGTTGTTAAGCTGCTTTATTTATTTATTTTGGTATTATGAATCCCTATTTCTGTTCATTTTTAAAATATATTTTCCCCGTGTTACCTCAGACACCCATATCTAGTTTTGCAACACTAGGACATTTTTATATTGACTTTTTCTTCAACGTCCAGTGCAAACAGATGGCACATAGACACTCTTCCTCTTTCTGATGTCTCATGTTTTTGAAACAGAAAGATAGTGGTAAAGGATGTAGTGATCAAACAATCATGTATTGGCTTTAGTGGAGTTCCTGTCAGTTAAGAGCTTTGTCATTTGTTTCTGAATAGTCTATGTGCACAGCTGCTTGCCGCATGCTTCATATCCTGCATCTTAGTAGTCGCAGAAAGGTTCTATACATCACAACCCCAGAACCAAATGTAAATTAATGAAAATTAAGTTTCTGCAGTTAGACATTACACATAGTTCTTTATATTTTTAAAATTGATATTAACTCACCTACATCATAATAGTAGTATATAGCGCGGTGTACGAGAAGCTTTTTCCTGGCATTGATGACAAAAAGAAAATACCTTGCATCAAAGACAAAGAAGGATTAATTACAAGGAATACAAGGCTTGGCTGAGCTTTTCTGGGGTTTTCTGGGGTTTCTTGAGCTTTTTATTAAAAAAATTAAATTTATATTTTTATTTACATTTTATGATATGTTTATGGTTAATTTTCTTTATTTTCTAGATTTGTTGTTACCTACCTAAGTTTTAAAAG
>CM067305.1:57888051-57946563 GCA_034231615.1 Meghimatium bilineatum
TGGAGACTGTGTTGCCATCTTTTCCTGATTTGAGGAGTGGTATCATTATTGCTTCTCTCCACGCCTGTGGTACATTACCTGTGGACCAGCTTGTGTTAAAGGTCTGCAGTAGCTTTGCTCTTGCTGCAATTCCCAGGTTTCTAATCATTTCATTGGACACTCCATCAGCTCCAGTGGACTTTTTCATTTTAATTTGGATATTACATGCTCCAGTTCTCTCATTGTGATTTGTGCCTCCATGACTTCGGGTATAGGTTCACCTTCTCCAATGTTTTGCTATTTCTCTCGAACCTCCTGTTGTTTGTCTGGGCTGACTTTGACGTTATTGTCTTTTGCAAAGGAATCTGCAAAGTAATCAGCTGCATGTTTACCTGTTAAAATGTTTCTATCTTTATAAAGTGTGATCCTGGTATTTCTCCCTGTACCTTCATCATTTAGTTGTTTTACAAGTTTCCATAATTTCCTAGTATCTCTTTCTAGGTTCAGCGACTCTGTTTTTTTTCTTTCCAGCTGCTCCGTCTGGCTTATAACTTAGCTCTTTGAAATTTAGCCTTTGTTTGCTGATATTTGTTGTGATGTTCTTGGCTAGGTCTGTTCTCAGCCTGCTGTCTAGATGTTTCCATCTCATTTTGCAGCTTTTTCAGTTCATCATTCCAGTAGGGTTTGTAGTTTTTGCGTGCCCCCCTGGGTATGGTTTTACTAGCAGCATGTAGTATAAAAACAATTGGTAGCATATCCTATCCAGGACGTAGCTATCAACCCAGCATTTGTTGGCTGTGGTGATTTTCTAGGCAATATAAATACGTTCAGTAGGATGTCATTGCTTTCTGAACGATCCGGATGCACAATTGCCAGTGGTGAGGATCGAACTCGATACCTTTGCTGTCACAGACGGGCTCTGTACCACTTCGCCACAGAGCCGGACAATAATTAAATTAACTCACTTCTCTATTGATGTCTTTGTCCAAGTTCATGTCCTTAGCTAGAACACTGGTTAAATGCTGGTACATTTTCCAGTCTGCCCTTTTATAGTTCCACCTAGTGAGCGTGCTGCTGTCCTTGGTAAATTCATTGTGGATTGCCAGAAATATTGGTCTGTGGTCACTACCTCCAAGCTGCTTTCCAACGACACGTGTGACGTTCCATTCCAAGCCTGGTGAGTGGAATGCCAGGTCTGGTTTAGAGGTGGTGTGCCATGCTCTCGAGTAGAAGGTTGGTGAGTCTGCTGCTGGTTAATAAGGATGAGATTATTTTCATCCTGCCAGCTCTCAAGTTCCTCACCTCTCTTGTCGATATGATCATAGCCCCAGCTCTGAGAGTGGCTGTTGGAGTCACCACACACCATAAGTCTTTCTTTGTCTGGAATTGTGTCTAGTGCCAATGGTTTATCATTTGGGCAGTAGTAGTTCAGGAGATGGAATTATGCACTGTCTGTTTTAGGTGGAGCATCTGGTATTCTGCCCCTTCCATATATACTTCCAGCTGACATGCGCTGATACTGTTTTTAACAAGTGTCAGAATTCCACCCTTTCGCCTGTCCTTTCTGTCAGACCGGTAGCACTGGTAGCCTCTGATTTTGAACGCTATGTCGCTGCTGAGGTGTGTTTCTTGGATACAGCATATACTAACTTGTTCCTCACTGAGGACATTTTCAAGTTCCAATTTTTTGCTGTATCCATCTCTTTTACTGTTGACACCCTCAGCATTCCAGTGCATTATTTTTATTGGTCGTTTGTTTGTTTGGCCAGTAGCTCTATTCCCTTGCCTCCTGGCTCCTCGGGGCAATTGAGAAGGACTTCCAGTAGCTGAGGTTGGGCCCTTTCGAGGTATAGGGCCCGGTACCGTCCCTGCCTGAACATCTGCCACTTGGCATGCACCATAACTATTTATAGATGTAGACATGTTTCCATTGTGTTGTGTGCGTGCCATCCTAATTATCTGTGCGCCTTATGGCTGGATGCCTCCGTCTTCAGCACTCTGCTTACTTGGGCAGGACTATGGTCCTGCTCGAGTGGGACTGCCCAACCAGTCTTAGTTTCCAGCTCCTGATGGCTGCACTAAGCCCCATCACCTCTACGCGGTGCTGGTCTCGATGGGGGCTAAGGGGAGATAATATACTGGCCGCGTGACAACTGTGTGTTTCTTGGTTAGTTTTAACCTGACCGAAATAACCAAGTGGAAAATGTATAGGTCTAACACCCATGCACGGACACGCACGCACACGTATACTGAGCAACCACACCTTTTCATGTTGCCGGAGCGAGGTCGGGGTATCTCGCCCCTGGTAGGGGGATCTTGCTGCGCATCGGAACGTCACGTTATTGCTCCGAGCGTCTGCCCTATTGGCTGATTCTATTCGCAGCCTGCTGCTTTAACACCAGTAATGTTATCGAACAAGTCTAGATACGTTCTAACACAATGGGGGAAGATAACGTTTTGTTAAATACCTCAAGAAAAACGCAGAATAGCTCTGCTAAGCCTTCTGTGTCTTGGAATTAATCCTTCTTTCAATTTGATGTTATGTTTTTAACTCCCAAAAATAAACAAAAAGGGCTAATAAACAACAAGAAAACTCTAAAATATAAACATAATTAACCATAAAACCAAGGAAAACAAAATAGAAATTCACTTTTATTATAAAAACTCCCTAAGAAAAGATAACTCGAGACATCACGATGGGAGCTAATTTTGTTAATATTTTGGTAGGTAACAGCAACTCTAGAAAATAAACAAAAATAACCATAAACCTAACATAAAATTTAAAAAAATATATATAAATTTAAATTTTTAAAAAAGCTCAAGAAACCAAAATAACACCCCAGAAAATCTCATCCAAGCCTTGTATTACTTGGAATTAATCGTTCGTTGTCTATTATGCCAGATTTTCCTTCTTTGTCATTAATGCCAGGAAAATGATTCTCGTAAACCGCGATATATACTACTCTTAATACATGTCAACATGTCTTTAAATTATGTGAAATAGTTACAGAAATGCGTGATACACTTGTGAACATAACGTGTCAATACGTTTTATTAATATTTTAGGTCGTAATATTGCGATAAAGGGGCTGACTAACCAATCTAGTATATATCTAAATGATCGATTGTCGTACGGGGCACAGAACGCCGTCGATGGTAATACTAACCAAAATTTTGCTGGTAAAAGCTGTTCGTGTTCTAATGCCATAGGACTACCGTGGTGGAGTTTGACATTCAGGAGGTCAGCTGTGCTTACAGCAATCACGATTTACAACAGAGATAGCGGTACGTATAAACTGCACTATGCTATTATTGTTTTATTCACATATCGTCCCCATATATTATTCATATCTATATATGTATATATATATATATATATATATATATATATATATATATATATATATATATATATATGTATATCGGCTCAAATATACGAATTATTAATTTTTGCTCTTAGTCAATGGACATGAGCCTATGGACAACTATCTCATGAACACAAATGTCCTTTACGCTATGTAGTGGTACAAATAACCAATGGTATAATGACATTAGCTATATATATATATATATATATATATATATATATATATATATATATATATATATATATATATATATATATATATATATATTCATTCATTGTCCTTTTGCGCTGAAGTAAGCACATATGGCAGAGGTCAGATCTCTCCAATTGTGTCCGTGTAAAGCTATTCTGTGCAGTTCTTGAATAGTATGAATATTGGTTGTTTTACTTTCTCTAAGTATTGTTCTTCATAATGTTTCATTTGGTCTACACCTTGCTCTTTTGCCTGTATGTATCCATTCAAGAGATATGTGGTGTATTCTTTTGGTGTCTGCGCGTAGTACATGCCCGATGTAGGACCAACGACGTTTTCTGATAACATCTGTGATGCAACTTTAATGTGCCTCTTCTCTGATTTTATCATTCGATTTGAATTCACTCCAATTAGTGTTAGTTATCATACGAAGACATATGCTCTCGAAACTCCGTAATTTCTTTTCTGAAGATGAAGAGCTTTTCCAGCTCTCACATCCATATGATAGCACTAGAATAACGCTTGCATTAAGTGAGCGCAATTTCGTATAGATGTCAAGCAAGCATATATTCTCCTTCTTCTTTCGTTAAATTGAAACATGTCTACACCTGTAATTCTGTCTCCTTAATAAAACTCGGTGTCTTTTGTAGTTCCAACAGTGCCCCATAGAGCTTTGATTCCAGTGTTGTTTCCTCTGGCCAATATGTCTGCCTCAGCGTTTCATGCTCAGAACACTCTTGAAGTATGTTTGGCACTCTGTGCTGCCTCTCCACATGTACACATGCCCGTGTTGACAATCTTGAACTTTCTATACATGTGACTGCGGAGTCGGTTGTGTACAGTTCTGAGACGTAGAATTATACCTTGTTCTGATCTGTTCATAATATGATAGTCATCTTGTGTTGGTGTTTGTGGCTTTCTTATTGACTTTATCATCTGTTTTTTCTGATGGTAGGTGATTGGTATATCTGGTTGGTTTTCGGCAGCACCTTCCTTAGCCAGTTGGTCTGCTTTTTCATTTCTTGGTATTCCACAGTGAGAAGGTATCGACTGCATGGTTACCCTATACTGGTACGACAATTCGCTAAGTAGTTTTTCAAGTCTGTTAGTTTTCCAGACTGGAGAGCTTGAAGCACTGACTTTGCATCTTTCATGAATACCACAGGCTGTAGGCCAGAGTTGGAGTTCAGCAGTTTTTTAGCTGCCACATTAATTGCCTGGATTTCTGCATCATAATTAGTGCATAATTTTCCTGTCGGTGTTCTGATTGTATCTCTAGACTTGTGTGGATATTCTATATATACACCTGCACCTCAATTCCTCACATCATTCTGTGCTAACCCATCTGTGTATACTCTGACCAATATGTCTTGTAGATATTCCTCATCCAGGAAACTGAGGGTGACTGTCCTTCTCTGCACACTGTTCTGTTCGTCCTCGCTTAGTATTCCTAAGCATATATTGATTTAAGTGTGCAAATTATCACGTAACAGCACTCGTAGGAAATAATGAAGAGTTTTCTGAAGACGTATGAAAATACCAAACGTAAACAAACGATCATATTAGGCAGAATCAATATCTGTGGAACAAGAAACAAGACCTGATAGATGAAATGAAAAGTAGAAAGTTCAAAATACTAGGAATATCAGATATAAAGTTTAAAGACAGTGGGTGCATGAAGCTTTATCAATATTAAACTTTCCTATATAATGGTGTTAACCAAGTTTATAGATCAACTCAACGGGGGAGCAACTATTTTTTTATTGTTGACTCGACTTTTGCCAAAAATATAGTTAACGTTACATACCAGAATGAACGATCAATGTCGGTCACGATCAGAATAGAACATGTAAACACACTATTTATTCAGGTCTATGCCGCATGTAACACGCTAAACAACATAAACAAAAGAGGGGAATCTTTTGATGATTTTAACAAGTTAAGAAATAACAACAACAATGAAGATGAACTATATAATCTTGGACATTTAACGCACATCTTGGCACAAATAGATCAGGAATATAGGAATATAAAGGACCATTCGGCCACACAAGAAATTAACCTCTTTATAACAACCACCTTCTTTAAACATAGTCATAAGTGTACACGCGGTATAAATGGAATAGCCTGGAATGCAAGAGCCAGATAGACGTTATAGTCCCGTCCAAGTTCAGAGTTCCAGTCTATGTGAGACAGAGTCTCGAGAATCCGTCTCGGGTCTGAGAGTCTATCCAGAATAAGTTTGGAGATCCACAAAATTGTTTGTTTAGTAATGGTTTCGCCTCATTTGGTCGAAGCCCTCCCTTTTCCACCTTGGTCTGATGTACATTTTTTGTTATATCAGGGAGTCTGAGGACCGGTTTTTGTGTGTGGCTTGTCTGCCTAGTTGGCGATAGAACATTGTTATCCTGCCGGGTTTGCCGCTGTGCCTTTTAGCAATAGTCCTTGAAAGGACTATGGTGTGACTATGCCATTCTCCAGTGTTAGTGGTGAGACATTAAGGTGTAGTCTGGCTTGATAACCCTTAGAAGTGCTTTTTGTGGTCTGTTTTTAGTGGTTGTATAATGCCCTGTTGTCTATTTATGATGCTGCATCTTCTCCGTGATGGTGTTCGCTGTTCCTGTTTAGCGGGACGTCTTCTGTAGGTGCCATAGCTGATATATGGTGCGCCGCATGCATGTACGTTGCACCTGCGGACATTTTATTTTGTTATTTTTTTTTTCCTTTTTATTTAAAAAAAAAATGTATATTAAAATTATAATCTCCAGAAATGTATACACAAAATGAGCATTTTAAATCAAATATTACATAAAATGAGCGTACACATCAAGGTAACACGAATATATATAATGCAAACCTCTTATCTTTGTCATTGATACATAATTATACACAATTCACTGACATATTAGTATGGTGCATTATTAAATGATAGTATCCTAGTATTTCCTAATATTCGTTCACAACCTATTCATATATTCACGCATTTCGACACATATATTATATGTATATATTAATATTATTCTCTTGAGACTTAGTACATTTTTAGTCCCTAAATTTACATTCTCATTAATTTATTAAATATATAGGCATTATCGTCCGAAAACATGTTCAGTGCTTTGATTTATATTCTAACTCATACTGTTATATACTTGCTCCTATTCATATACATATTAAAATATATTATTTATTACTCTAACTCGTGACCTAATACATATTCATATTCTAAAGTTTTATTCTAACTCTTCCAATAAGTATCATTAAATATTCACTCATACGCAAATTATTATTCGTATAATATAATAATATAATATTTATAATAATTTAAATATAATACGGATACATTTATTTTATTTTAATTTTAAAATGTATTCTATTTCTTACTTAGTGTGGGTGGGGCTAGTATGTATGCGATGAAGTATGTGCTATTTTGGTTTTGTGGGTTTTCTTTTCTCCATTTGGGTGTGTAGTATGTATGTGTGTGGTATTTTTGTTTTAGTGGACCGAAACTCAGCACAGATGCAAAATTGTCTCTTTTTGGGTGGGTAGTATGTATCGGTGTGGCATGCGTCTCTGTGGGATGAAACTATGCGCAACCGCAAGGCTGTGTAATTTGGTTTGGGTATTATGTGTGTGTGCATTGGGTCGTGTGATATTTTAATTTGAGCTGATTTCGCCAGGATGGCTCAGCTGTGACGGTGTATGTGCGTGTGATGTAATGAAAAGAGACAATTGAACCCAGTAACTCAGTGGATGGAACGATGGGGCATCAATATCAACGCAATCAAACACAATCAAGTCGGTTGGAATAGTCTTCAACAGAGGGACTCGACATTTAAATAAGAACGTGTTCATTATTATAAACAAAGAGAAAGCAAACTTTGCAAAGACCACAAGATTCCTAGGAGTGACACTCAAACACTGCTTAAGATGGGATACTCACATTAACAATATAGTAGATATATGTGTTGGATGGCTCAATATGCTTAGATACATCAGAGGCAGTGGGTGGGGATAGGATACTAAAACCATGCCAATATTCTATAAAGCCTCTCTGATGGGGTAAATTTGAATATGCAAGCATACTATATGAAGATTATGTCCGTACAAACATGAAAAAGCTGGACACTTCGGCATAAAGCGCTGGCAACAATAGCAGGGGTGCCCATAACTACATCTGCAGAAGCCCTGCAGGTGGCACTAGGGATAATATCACTGTGTCTGATAAGAAAAGATTAAACTACTGCTACAAAATAGCAACATACACCTACCACCCGGCTCACGATTCATTACGACCGTAAACCGGGAAAATTGGTACTGAAAGCATTCAGACACACAGCAGAATGGAGAACATCGGAGGAACTAAACAAATATCCGACCTGGCATCATCCCAAAAAGCATAGCCCAGTAGTACCCCCCTGGGAATTAATAAGACCAAAAAACAGACACACAACTGAATCTATAAAACCAAAGCAATGTAAACACTAAATTAGAAACCTAGCCATCAATCACAATAATCTTCACGCACACCATATTGTAGGAGATATTACTGACCCCTGAGGGACTCCGTTTTCTTGAATATGGAGTTCGGACATTCCATTATTTATGAGGACTTAATATTTTCTGTTGCTAAGGAAATTTTCTGTATACTTGTATGCCGGCTTCAATGTCGGCTGCTCTTATTGTATGCAGCTCCCCTTTCAACATTCATCATTGGCACGTGCTACATCTAGGAAGATTGCCAGA
Source organism: Meghimatium bilineatum (assembly GCA_034231615.1). Taxonomy (NCBI): domain Eukaryota; kingdom Metazoa; phylum Mollusca; class Gastropoda; order Stylommatophora; family Philomycidae; genus Meghimatium; species Meghimatium bilineatum. The sequence continues at coordinate 57,896,334 of CM067305.1, forward strand.
GTTTTGACATTGTTTTCAAAGTCATTCTTCACCTTGTGCTCAAATTGTATGAGTTGGTAGATGGTGCATCGTTTTTTTTCTGAAACTCGCTTGAGTTGAGCTGCACATGTTGCGTTTGTTGAGGTGAGAGATAATTCTTCTGTTGACTAGTGTCTCTAATATTTTGTCTAGGTGGTATGTCAATGATATTGGTCTGTATGAGTTGACTTAATTAGGATTTTTTCCGACTGTAGTATTGGTAATATTTTCGCTGTCTTCCATAAGATTGGAAAATTTTATTAAATAGTCGATTGATTAATATTAGGATATTTACAAGTACATGTTTTAGAATTGCATTCCTTAGGATATCTGGGCCTGACGCTGTTTTTGAATTTTGACTCAATGCCGAAAATACTTCCTCATACGTGATGTCTGCATTTTCTACTGTCCTTCGGCTATGGGATAACTTTCGAGATCCAGTTTTTGTAGCAGTGTTTCCCTTCTGAGTCTTTCTTGTTGGGATATGGTTGTACGTGCGCTTACTAAGTAGAAATATTCTGCAATGGGATTTGCTTTTTAAAAAAAAATATGTTTCGGCATTTAGAGCGGTATATTTGCTCTTGGTTTGTTGTTTCCACTAATACAATTAAGCTTTCTCCATATCTCTGTTGTAGGAGTTCTAAAGCTTAAAGTCTGGCAAAATAATCACCAGTGTGCTTCTTTAGCTTTGTATATGGTTTTATTTGTCTATTTCCTAATGTTTTTGTAGTTTAATATATTTTCTTATGATTTTCTCTTTCTGACCTTTCTAAGTGTTCTATCTCTGTTTTATCATTTCTGTGCAGGTTTGTGTCAACCAATGGATCGGGTGTCCAATTGTATTTGCCTTCCTTTTACCGGTGGTTGATGTGTCTGAGATATGAAGGGACATGTTTGTGTTTGGATAATTTTTTAGACCACCTTCATTATTTCGTTGGTGAGGGATTCTGCAAACACTTCCGTTGTGCATGTCTTTATCTTCTCCCTGTCCAGGTATCATAATGTGTTTTTAAACTCTTCTCAGTCGGCTTTTCGCAGGTTGAAGGAGGGTCGTTTATTTCCATTTTACCTTTTAGAGTGAATATAATTGGTAAATGGTCTGATCCCTCATCCTCCAGAGATTCCAATCTTGTTGTGAACAGTCTAGGTATTACTATAATCAAGCCTAGACATGAGTCTTGGCCGATATCAACTTGGATGACTGGTGGCTGATCCAGCATTTAGGATGATCAGATTGTTCTACTCACAGAAATCTACTAGCCTTTTACTTGCCAAGCTATTTTTATGGTTGACCCATTATAGTGGTGTGCATTAGGATCGCCAATTATAATGATGTGGGTTGTGAGTTTATTTGTTAATTCCTTCAGGTCAGAATCGGTAAAATGTAATCTATGGCTGCAGAGGTTTATCATTTTGATTCCTTCGTTTCTACTTCTTATAATTACTCCGATTCCTTCCAAATTGGTGGCATTATTTCCCATTCCTTTGCAATGTATTTATTATGGATTAGAAATGCTACACCTCCTTCTTTGCTATCTCTGTCTTTCCATGAACAGTGTGGTCTTGAAAATGCAGTCCCTGACCTCTTATGAATTTCGTTTCCTGTACGACATATATTATCATTTCTTCCTTGTATTTCTCTAAGAGGGAGATTTATAACTGCACTCCTGTAGTTGTGTTGAATTATTTTAATTTGCTCCTTTTTTAATTTATGATTTATTTTAATATTTGCGGTATATTTTATTTTAATTATTTTAGTTTAGTTCATTTTATTATGCATTGAGTTACTTTGTCCCTTATTCTGAGCTCTCGTGATCCTTGTGAGTGGCCTCTCATTTTTTTAATGCTTTAGAGGAGTTGTTTTATGAGCTCTAGCTCTTGGATGATCTGTTCTTTCCAGATCTCGATGTCTTGTTTATCTTTCTTTCTGTTTAGTTCGTTCCAAGATTCTTCTTCTTTATTGATTTTGTAGATCGTTTCTTCTCTTTCAATTAACTCTTCTGTTTCGTGTGTGATTTCGTATATCTTTGCTATATCTTTTTATTTATGTGGTGCTACTGTTTGGAAGGTTTTTAGGTTCTTCGTTTCTGATTTTACAGTTTGTTCATTTTGGTGGATTCCTGTTACTGTTTGGAGAGCAGGTGATGTTTTTACTTTATTAATGGGGTAGGTTATTCTGTTGGATTTTTTTTCGATATTGTGTTCGCAATTATGTCTTCTTTTTAAGATACTCAGGGCACATTTGGTATCTAGCGCTGTGAATTCTTCTACAATTTGTGCACTTCCTATTTACATTTTTGCCCTTATATTTCTTGCCTTTTTCAGCCTGAGTGCATTGGTTTAGGTCAGGTGGACCTGCGTAGTAACGGAAGCTAATTTTATTTTTACATGTTGCATTCGAGTGACCAAATGGTTAGCAATGCGAGCATTGTATTATTTATGGGATTATGCCTTCTGTTTTATTTTGGTCCTATTTGCGAAGGCTAGATGTTTTGGGTTTCTCCCTTAACAGTCACAATGATAACTGAGGTTGGATTTTCTCTTTTGGATATTCTCTTGGCCGAGATTATAGTTTCTCCCCTATTTGACTTCTGGAGCTGCCTCTGTAAGTCTGTGTCTCCTATATGTTTAGGGATTCCTTACAGGACGATACTGTTGATGAATTCTAGGATATCCATTTCGATCGATATTTGGTGCGCAAACGATCTAGTTGTGTTCTGGCTTACTTTGATTCTTCTTATAGCTATTCTGGACGCTTCGTTCTGGCCCCGTATGATGGTTAAGCCATGCTTCTGCTTTTGTATGCTCGCTATGACATTTATTATTGATTAATATGACGGAGTACTGCCCTGATAATGCTGTCAGGTAATGATTTTAAGCTAACTTATTGGCCACCTATCTGGGTAATGTCAATTCTTGGCAGTGGTTTCTGAAGTTGGGAATTGAGCTTTGTCTCAGTGGTGGTCACTGTTGAGGATTTAACACCACTCTGTGGAGCTTTCGATGAGGGCCTCAGCCAATTACTTCCCTTTTATCAACTGAGTCATTATTTTATGTTGCGTAATTATTAACTTTACCTTGTGTGGAGACATGTTTTCCTTACTTAGACACGTGCTCTCGGTCTTATGAATTCACATCACTCTCAGTAATGTACTATCGCTTCTCTATGTTTCTATCAAGATGATTTCTTTTTGCTAGTCTATTACTTCTATTTTATTTAGCTAACTAACACTTTTCCTATTATTACTGTCTGGCACTTCTGATTATCTTAGTAATTGTATCTAATATTCTTCTTCTTCTTCTTTCTGTACTCATGTAACTTTCGGTGTTGAGGGGAGAGTGAATGTACGGTCTTTTGCCCTTCTATTTGCCTCCTCTGCTGTTATATTTCCGAGTGTCTCCTATACACTATATATCCACCTTTTACGAGGGCGTCCAATAGGACTCCTGTTTTAGTATCGTTTGTTAAGTGTTTTTTGGATAATACTTTGCTCTTTCTGTCTGGTTATGTGGCCGTACCATTTAACTTGTTGTTTCTGTATGTATTCTATTGTTGGTTTGATCCCTAATTGTTTTCTTAGTGCTTCATTCCTGATTTTGTCTCTCAAGCTAACTCCAATCATACGTCTCACACATTTAATTTCAGTGGTGTTATCTTATGTATTGTTCTAGAATATAATGTCCAAGTTTGACACTGTTAACACAATGTTGGTAAGAAAATGGAGTTGAAAAGCGCTTTCTTTGTTTCTAGTGTAATATCTTTGTTTCTTAGTAAAGGTGTTAATTGCCCAATGATCTGACAGGCCTTATTATCTAATATTAGTATCTAATCTATATTATTTCTATAACTAATCTATCACTGGTATTTCTATTTCACTCTAACACGTATACAGACTACGTATCCCTAATATCTAATGTTTCTAATGTTAGCAATTTACTCTATTTCTAACACTTCTATTTTACTGATGTTAAACTAGACTGGCTTGTATTAGTTATTTTCCACAGTGTTGTCGAGAGTCACGTCTTATCTCCTGCGTAGAATCGAGATAAATGATTAATTCAAACCCATTTTAGAAATCAGCCTTTGCGGTTGTGATGGGGTTCTGGCCACAAAAACAATAATACAGGCTTCATCACACCCACGCATACTACTCCCAAAAAATTGATACAACCTTGCAGCTGTGCTGAGTTTAAGATCTCCAAAATTTGTTTGTTTGTTAAATGGGGGATTAAAGCCTCTTAGCTGAGAACGAACCTTTCAACCTAAGACAGAAGTCTATTTTGGTTATATCAGGCCGTATTAGCTTGTATCTAAATGTGACCTAATGGTCTGGGTGTTTGGAAAGCCGTGCGTGCTATTGCTATATATTATCTATATTGCTAGGTGGATTTACTGTTTATTTTAGGTCAAGATGCCTTTTATCTAAGTGTGACCCTATAGTCTGGGCGAATTGAGAACCGTAGATCTCAAAAAATCAGATTTTCCTAGTATTTGAGGAGAAACCTCTGACCAATGGAAGTCCGGGTATAGGATATTATCATATCCGTTTTATAGTCACGCCCTATTTGTCATATATATGACGACATCAAGCTACTTACATGATAGCAATTCTTCCCGTGAATAATACTGTCGGGGATATGCACAAATCTGACATACCGTCTGCACTCTATTTTGTTAGGTTGCTGGTGTGTATCTAATCCAGCAGAGGTGACAGACACGTCTCTATACTTTAGTCATATGTTTCACTGTAATGGTCAGTGCGAACGATATCTATACTCTGGTATGTCAATTCCTGGCCGAATGGGTGTCTCTGGAGACGACAATGCCCCTTTGTCAGACAGTGGTGCATCGGGAGACCTGTTAACCTATGCCCTCTGCTTGCTAACTAAGTGGAGACTTGCCCTGAAGGCAGGTTTGTGACAATACTTTTGTACATTTTACATGTTCATATGGTTCTGCCAAACATTCTGTCTGGATCAGACTAAACATCCAACATGCTTTTCTATTCCACCGACCTCCCGCGCATCGATCTATTACAAATATAGCAATTAGCAAGCTCACACATGTACATTTAGTAGGATAACTAAGTACCCATTGGTTAGCAAATAGTGCGGTGATGTCGACCTATAGCAAAATTGTGTTTACCTGTTAGTTGAGTTGGCATATTTCTGTTAGGGATATGTTGGGTAGCAGTTTTTAGTATTTCTTGTGTAAGTGTTTCTGCGAAGCTATCCACTGTTTCTGTGTTATTTATGTTTAGTTTGGTTAGTTCCTGGTAAAAGTCCTCCCATTGGGCTTTGATGAATTTGACTGTCGGTTTTGTGTTCATATAATTGGTAGTTGGCATTGTTTGTATCGTTATTTCCATATGGAGATGGTCCAGCTTCCTCCAGTAGGATCCATCCTGATGTCTGTAGGTTGGGAGACTATAGTGAGGTCTATTGCAGAGTCTCGTTCTTTCAAGTCTGGGTTTATCCTTGTTGGGGATCCGTCGTTAAGGATTATCAGGTTGTTGTCTTTACGCATTTCAGCCACCATATTTCCAGATCTGTCCTTGTTATGACATCCCTAAATCTGGTGGTGTGCCTTGAAATCCCAAACTAGGACACTCCTATTCGACACTTTGGACAATATTTCTGCAATATCCTCACTTGTGATTTTCCCCATGGGGCAATATGTGTTAACTATTCTGAGGTTTTCTGGTCTGCTTTCTATCTTTATTGAAAGACCTTCCATACTACTTTTGTTCATGTTTTCGCAGTGAGTGATTTTGAAGGTTTCGTGGACGATGAAAGCTACCCCTCCTCCTCTGTTGTCCCTATTATTGCGTATGCGATTGTGACCAGGGAAGCTGAGTTTCTGACATCTGTTTTATCTGCTTCTTGGATGGCAAATATTACTTTTTCGTCATTATATTTTGCCAGAATTATTTCAAGGTTTTGCTTGGAGCTTCGGCAATTCAACTGAATTTTTTAATTTTTGTGTTATTTATTTTTATTATCTAACTGGTCATGGATAGTGTTTGTGGGATTTTAGGCTCAGTTTTTCCTGGCACATTTGGTTTGTGCTCTGGTTACTCGACCTGATGGTTCGTTTTTAAAGTGCTGTATTTTTTTTGTTTGCTGATTATATTTGTCAGCAGTTGTTTTATTTCTGTAATTGCCCCTCGCTAGGTTTAAAAGTCCCATCCGTTGTTACTAATTGGGGTGTATGACACTTCTGCTTGTGATGTCTTAATGTTGAAGCGTCTGTGTAAACATTAACACAAAAATTACAGTTATGTCTTTTTTTAAGGTGAAGATCTTGTGTATGTCTTTGCAGTGTGTAAAGGCGACTGAAAGGTTTCAAGCATTGAACACACCGGAAGGTTTTGGTGGACGTCTTGGTCTGTGGAAAATAGATGGACTGCGTAAATAAGCCAATTCCCAAGCAGATACCAAACATAGTTAGCCCTAACTCATATTCAGGCTATACATACACAGCTCAAACAATATACATATACAACGAGCACAACAATAGTAATAAATAAGACCCAAATATATCACCGGGATGTTAGTGTATCTAGACACACCAAAAATACACAAATGTATTCACATTTACACCAACTTGTTTCCACGCCCACATGCTGGCAACTACCAAAACGGACCAACAACCAAGACCCTATAGAATTTCACACATGTCAGACATTAAATTTAACATCAAAATACCATAGAAAAGGTAGCGAATGTGCCCGTTAACACATGTCTGAAGAAGAAGAGACAAAAACAATACTATGATCGAAAATCCTGTTAGAATAACAAACCACCTGTTCAGATATTAACAACATTACTTACATAAGTCATTCTTCAAAATGACCAAGTTCCGGTAGTTTCTATTAGTAAGTACCGATAACGTATGATTTTTTTAAAATGTTTGATCCTACAAATATACACACATCACCCAATGGGATGAATGGGTTACTCCAAGTGTGTGCACAGTACCAAACCTGTAGTGCCTATTCGGTTGTGCTTCAATAGTGCAATACAGTCGATTGGTGTAGCTGGTTCGTATATAAAACTAAGTGTTTGCTCGTTTGTTAGTATCAGAATCATATGCTTTCGTATTTATAGCCCGTGCTGAGATGTCATTCTCAGAAGTGTGCATGTTTAAGACAATGACGAAGGTTAGCCTTTTTTCATACTTTATGTATAGGTTACACACTAATAGAATTTTCACTACGTATCGCTCAGGTACCACCCCATAACAAGCTACCCTATATGTTTAGCTATTGTTTATGCGGTGCGGGTGAGTTTAGCTAGTTCGGCAGATTATTACTGGCATATTATTACTGGTATGTTGAAGGCGGCACACAAACCCTATAATACACTTCACTCTTATAGGCACTAACATTACCCGTAGGCAGCTGGTAGGTGTGGCTTCTCCATCATTAGTGCCTTTTAAACCCCAACAATAAAAAGCCGATACGACCAACGTCGCCAGTGAAAATGCAGATAGATAGATGTCCACTTGGGAGCCTTTTTTCTTGGTGTTCAGCTTCTGAGGCAACTGAGTGCGTTGGTAGTAATGAAGACAGTGATGGGTGGTCAGACAATGAAGATATGTCAATGTCCCCAATAAGCTGCTCTGTCTTTAATTCACCTTTAACGCTAGCCACGCTCTTTAAACCCAGAAGTGAAGCCGTATCAGACCCATCATCAGAGACAAAAACCATTCAGCTAGCTGGTGAGTCACGGACCAATAGTCTAGAATCATGTTTACCATCACTTAGTCAGATTAATGATAAATGGGAGCATGATTATCCTACCACTACCATCGCCCGTTGTCACGCTGTCTCAGGAACTGAAAGCAAACGGGGTCGTAGAAAGGTATTATGTGTATGTATACATATATATTCGGTTGTTGTTGTAAGGAGGTAATTGGGGTTTAGTTGTTTGTGTTTAGGCTAACCTTTGAAAAAAAATAATAATAATAGTAATATCATTATCGAACAGAGACTATTTTGTCGTGGTACTTTTTCTTCCTATGATATCACTACACCGGGGAGGATTATATTCGTGGTGGGGTAACTAGTGTGTAATAATATGCACATACAGCTAATGCGAACTTTTTTTTTCTTAAGTGTGCTAACCTATAAGTAACTGTCACAATCCGAGCTAATGGATATTCCTCTTGTTTACAGGTTCATTATGCTACAGGGGGTAAATTGATAACTACCTATATTTTTGTGGCTGAAGCTCATAATGGTACAAGACAAGAAGTTATTTTGCTTTAGACCGGGAACGGGTTCAAAGGCGGGTCAATGAGCTTGAGTTAGTCATTTCACCCTTGCTTGATAGCACCCATAGACGTAAGATCATAGATCACTACGAACAGGGAATAAATAATAGTCAGGCTTACACTTTAGACAGACCTCATCATTTCAAAAAAGCTTTGAGCCAGCCCAATGATTAAGTTGACTAACTCACCATTTGTCCTTGCTCTATTAATGTTAAAAGGGCTTGGTGTGCCACTGCCGCTTATATTTCCACGTTTCACAGTCACACACTGGTAAAATAAACTGTCATTTCAATATGGTGTACTGTCATTTCAATAATTAGGAATATGAGGTCCTCAACTACCTATTTTTCCAGATGCAATGATATGATACACAATTAGGTGATGGTGTTAATTATGTAGCCGTAACATCATTCAAGAGACCAATTATCCATGTTCGACGTTACTATGGTGATGCAAATATAAAGTAGCCAACTAGAACCGGCATCACAATGAGTCGTCAAGAATTTGTAGACCTCGTAGACCTCCGAGAGGTCATTCTGAAAGAATTTGATAGAGTGTGTGGTGTTTTTGGCACAAAAACCGATTCAACTGCTCCAGCTGCAAACACAGTTACTAATACAGCCAATAAAATGTCTACACCCACAGAGTAGTATTTTGGTAATCTAGAGATGTATCTCACGGCCGACTACGAACCCACATATGTACCTGAGATGCCTGTAGCAACCCACAACCAACCAGAACAGAAAAAGAAGAAGCCAACCAGGAGACGAAAACTACAACCAACTGTGACTCCCATGAACAGTCAATTATACCATGAACCTTTTTTTTATATTCTTTCTTAATTATTTTGGAAAAAGGTACGCGAATCATAAATAAATATGTTTTATATCTCTGAACAAATATGTCTGTCACGTTTTTATGGTTCGGGTTTAATCATTGTTATATTTGTATATGTGTATTGTCTGGTTCGTTGTACTATATGCGTTGTCTTGTTACAAAGAAAGCTTCTATAAACTACAGAGGTTCAAGTTATTGACCGGTACAGAACTCAGAAATTATCCACAGATCAAGAAGAACAGAACCTTCGCTCTCTATATATTCGATATAGGTAGACCTGCTGAGCCCAGAACTGATTTATACAAGAGTTATACACAGACCAAGATAACATTAGAACCCCATCATGGTTTGGGGTCATAAGCTAGTCAAGTTAATTCAAGCACCAAAACCACCCTACAGGTGTGAGAACACTTGGCCTTTTCCTCTGTGTTATTTAAAGGTAGTGTAACTATTATGGGTATAGAACTGCTAATTCAGAAAACTGATAAACATGACGTCTGTGGTGTGGGATATATGTTATTATGAGAACTGTTGGCAAAGAAACAATAACTTAAAAGAGAGATACCATAATTGAAGCGGGGACTGAAAACATAATTGAAGAACCTACCGAGAATATACTAAGATTATATTGACCCAAAGTAGACAATGTTAGAAGCTAGCGAGACCATACAGATAATATGGTAGAACATAGTTGAAGCTCATACAGAGACCACCCGGCGACCATGGCTAAAGCGCGAAGTGAGAAAATAGTTGCAGAGCCTAGTGAGAACATACTAAGAAAATATTAAACAGGGTAGAATGTGATAGAAGCTAGTGTGAATATACTGAGAACATTTTTGTTATATGAGTTATATTAACCACCCAACACCATAATTTTCAATTTTACAATGTGAGAAGCACTTGCATATAAGCATAAAATAATGAGAACCGTTGGCCAAGGCACAGAAGAATGTGTGGAGACCCTTATTCATATTATGATTAATGCGCTCCTTTCTTTAAAATTTAACATTAAAAAAGATTGTTTATTAATAACTCCAATTGTGTGGCAACCCCGAACCAGAAATGTTTCTTTTGTAAAGATTTAAACACGCTACAGAGCTTTGAAAATATCTGTAAGTATGTGTGTGTGTGTGTGTGTGTGTGTCCATCTATATATAACATACTTAGATCACATCACCAAAGCAGGAAAAACAACTGAAAAAAACAATATAAGAGATAACTCAAACGAATTGCGCTTCGCAGACAACCAAGCACTTCCACCAGCGTCATAAGAATACATACAAAGATAAACACCCAGATTACATCAAACATACCAAACCTTTAACATGAATATAAACAAAAGAAAAGGCCGAAGCTAGGAAGAACGGAAAGAAAAACAGCTATATATATATATATATTGAGGGCCTGCAATAATGAAATTGTATTAATTTTGTACAAATTCTAACTCTTGCATCAAGGTATATTTAACTATATATGTACAAAGACTTAGGGGAATTTGAGAACACTCATAACACATTGCTAAATCGTGTTGCAGAGTCAGATTTACAAATATTCAAAATTGCTGTAATAAATGTGTCAGAGAGACGATTGTCAGAACAGAAGGTGTTAACCACAATTTTATGCCGTGGTCAAGCCGTCACGCTTGGTGATTATCGATTAATACGCGTTCGCCGTCTCGAGCCAGTAATTAAGCCGTTACGTTCTACCTGTGGTTTATCACAGGAGTGTATACAGGGATTGGGTTTCTTGTTTTAAAATATTTCATAGAGTTGGATATAAATATTTCATAATATTTTAATAAAATATTACATATTTTGTAAAATACTGTTTGAAATTTTACTTATAATGTAAATAACATTTGTATCAGTATATTAATTCACTAATAATAATAATAATATAGCATGATCACAAAACGAAATCCCTACATTCGGACACAAACCATGTTTATAGTGCCTATATACAGACAGAGACAGCTAAGCTAGATAAAGGGTGTTCGCTTTCATATACTGGTTGCGTGATCGGATTATGCTGACATCATTCGGGCTAAGATTCCTTTGACCTAGATCTTTGTGGAAAAGTACGCTAATTAGCATATATTGAAATTGCCCGTGAGCTAACAGATGGCTAATTGACCTTGTAGCCTCATGATTTACAATGTTTTTCGGAACATAATTTGAGCTTCAACACAATGAAACAGAGCTAAATATGCCATTCATATTGCTGACACCTATCGCGTGATCCAGTTATGCTGCCCTCATTCTTTTTAAGTTTCCATTACCATTTTCTTTGTGGAAAAGTATGCATCTGTGTTATGTCATCGTACAGTTTGAACCAGATCTAAATAGGGTAGTGTTATGGATGACCCCGACAGCGTAACCGGGTTATGCTGACAACATTTTGTGTAAGTTTCCGTGCCCTAACAGATGGCTAATTAACCTTTTACCGTAAAATTTTATGGTGTTTTGCTGGTCAGAATTTGAATTTTAAACACAAGTGGCACACACGTCAGTACTATTCCTTCTAAGGAATTGACCTAGATCTACATATGGTAGAGGTATATATGACCCACCACCGTATGACCTGGTTATACTGACCTCATTCATTGTAAGTTTCCAGCCCATTTTCTTTGTGGAAAAGTATGCATCTGTGTTATGTCATCGTGCAGTTTGAACCAGATCTAAATAGGGTAGTATTATGGATGACCCCGAAAAAGTGTCAGACCGACGATCGTCAGAACACAAATATTCAAAATTGCCGTAATAAAAGTGTCAGAGCGACGATCGACATTTTGTGTAAGTTTCCGTGCCCTAACAGATGGTTAATTGGCCTTATATCGTAAAGTTGTATGGTGTTTTGCTGGTGGGAATTTGAATTTTAAACACAAGTGGCACACACGTTAGTGCTATTCCTGCTAAATAATTGACCTAAATTTAAATATGGTAGCGGTATATATGACCCCCACCGTATGATCTGGTTATGCTGACCTCATTCATTGTAAGTTTCCATCCATTTTCTTTGTGGAAAAGTATGCATCTGTGTTATGTCATCGTACAGTTTGAACCAGATCTAAATAGAGTAGTATTATGGATGACCCCGACAGTGTAATCGGGTTATGCTGACATCATTCACTGTAAGTTTCCGTGTCCCACCAGATGGCTAATCGACCTTGTATCGTAAAATTTTATGGTGTTTTGCTGGTCAGAATTTGACTTTTAAATACAAGTGGCACACACGTTATCCTATGCCTTCTAAGGAATTGACCTAGATCTACATATGGTAGAGATATATATGACCCGACCATATGATCTGGTTATGGTGACCTCATTCATTGTAACTTTCCATAGCCGTTTTCTTTATCACGAAAACTAAAGGGAAAATCCCACTACTACCCAACCCCTTTTCCAGTTTTCCGGGACGGGGACCTCGACGCCCGCCCCACCCGCGCCGCACCGCGCCGCCCCGCCGATATCGGGACCACAACCCTCCCGCCCCTTGCACACACACCGCGCGAGTTCCGCCGGTTTCGACCGGTTTTGACCGATTTCAATTGCCACCATATTGGATGTGCAAGCACACACAGCACATTCGATTGCACACTCAGCACATTCGATTGCACACTCGGCACACTCAGCACACTCGGGGGTCGTTATGCTGGCTATATACTACTACTTTCACCACACAATATTTACAGACCAGGCAACCAATAAAAATACTCTCCAATCAGCACAAGACAGCCTTACAATAGTGCTAAACCAAAATGAGTTTCAATCCACCACCACACACAAATAACAACATCCAAACACACAGAACCAGACATGACATCATAAAGATACTTATAAAACAACAGAATGGACATAGCATAACTCATAAAACCCACACAATACAGACGACATATAACCACCTAGTTCAGATATCTACTCTAATTACAACATGATTGCACGCGAAATGAGTTCTCATATCACATCATAACATAAACAATTATAGACCAGATAACAATCACTAGGGGGAAGACAGCTCAGCCAACAGACGAAAACACACATTTCAAGCATAGTATAGGCAAGGGAGAGGGAAGGGCCAAAATACTGGTATTATCGTAAGAATGAAGTATGAACGACCAATAATACCAGTATACTGTATATACATGTGCGTACTATTGGGATACGCAACTGTATAAGTATGTAAGAAAAACACAAGGTTAAGTGTGCAGGAATACTTATGATATGTAAGACATATGGGTGCATAGCTATTTATGATATGTAAAGTCAAACGGATTATTGTGTGTTTATGATATGGGTGCCTGCGTAACTATATGTAAAGCATAAGTGTGTATGCATATTTATGATATGTAAAGCATAAGTGTGCATGAATATTTATGATATGTAAAGTCATACGGATGCGTGTGTATTTCTGATATGGGTGCTTGAGTATTTATATGTAAAGGATAGGTGTGTATGAGTAATTAAGATATGTAAGACATGGGTACATGAATATTTATGATATGTAAATCTAATGGGTACAAGTATAAGGGTGCAGATATAATTATATTTTATACATATGTGTGCATGTGTATACGAATGTATGTATATGTAAACATACGGGTGTAAGAATCTGTTATATTAATATATAGTATATGATCAGGAGTGTAAGAACCCAATGATTATTGTAGAAAATAAATGATATATATGTATATAAACAGTGAAATCATTCTATACATTTTTAATTTTATAAGCTGTATATATACACACTTTTTTTACTTTTTGAAAGAAAGAAAACAAAAACTTAAGGGAAAAAACCTTAGGGAAAAATATTTTCTCAAAAGGTGTAACATGACCACCCAAATCTTAGTATGTCAAAGATGCACCAGAAGGTCCATAAATAATCCTTTCAATGAGAACTTAGACCACAAGCTTAAGACCTAAAGCAACATTTAAACAAAGTCCTATTTATGACTACATCCATTTCTAATTCCCCCAATAGTTTGTCACTCTCCGGACACGCGGACCAGAACCCCAGGTTAAACCACCAGTCCCTAACAGGACAAGCGAGGTCATTAGGCCACATTATACGCCCTGATGTAACCACAGGAAAACCATTCCAATGTTGAACAAGGCGTGTCTTCCTCTAGGAAGACAAACCCACCAACTAACAAACACACGAACAAGCGTAGAGGTTACGCTGTTCGCCTTATGTGCAAGAGGTCATGGGTTCAATCCGAGTAGTGTCGTCTTGTGTACAAGGTGGATTTTTTCTGAGATCTCTCGACAGGCAACGTGCTGCTTCGTTGAGAGTCACGGGGTTCATATGGGAAACCGAGTACAGTAAAGTCAATCCTCTGCGTCTTTTGAACCCCTTTTTATATAAGAATATAATATTGCAGTCTCCAATTTGCAGACCAGTCTATAATAAACGAATTAATTATCTTTGTTTTTAACACAGATAATCAGGCCAGGCTCAATTACTTCTCGCTGATGACGTATACCAAAAATGGCATCAATATAGACAACTACACAGGGGGCGCAAACTTTGACAGATGGGAAATTAACATTCTCTCAGTTACCCCGATCAATAGTGTGGTCATTACGTCATCAAACAGTATATCTCAAAATGATCGGTACTTGACAATCTGTGAGGTTGAAATGTTTGGTGGTAAATATATGTGTATATATATTTGAAAACGTACACCCTTTTTAACTATATATTTTAACGGCCATATTTTATTTTACAGATGTAAGGACATGCTTACATCATATTTAAGATACTTCATCTTGAAAGATGCATGCATCTATTTAAATTCATTTGGATTTATATGGAAACAACTCTTCATATTATGAACACAATATCTATCAAATAATAGTGGATTAACTGTGTTAAAAAAAGCAACCAGCACCAGTGACTTTCAACAGTGTTGACAGCGCTTCCTCCACGTCATACAATTCCTCCATTCTATTTAACCGTTCAACCCATTCCCCAACTAAAAACTTAATCCTATGCCCCCTTACATAATATAAATAACCAAATGGTCAGAGGATGTCCGACAAAGTGGATGGTGCCGCAGTAACCTAATGAACAAATAGTAACGCAAAATGAGGTAAACAGGTTACTAAAACACTTACCTAGCCTATTAATAAAAATATATTTTAAAAAAGTATATATACAAAACATACAATAAAACTAAACAGGACAATTCTCCACGTATCGGCTCAAATTGAACCTTTTTCAAGAGACAAACAACAGAAAACGACAAAATAATAAACAAAATAGATGTCTATATTTCATCAAGCCACGTCTCCATAGCGCAGGGATGGCAACGCATCTAGTAAAAGTGAGAATGCGTGCATTCAATATAAACAAACAGAAAGTGGGAAATTAGAGACACTATAGATGAGTGCAAGAATAATAAAAGAAAAAGAAAAGAAAAATACCCCTTTTTGTCACCCTATCTGACAGGCAGGCCGTAAGAACATAGTCACAACAGGCAAGACCGAAGGGAACAGAGACAGATGGGGACGTGAGAAAATATTCATGTGACAACCTAGCAAGGCTTGGAAACAACAATCCTGATAACAATACTGTGAACAGAGAACCATGGTCACCTACGCCAACAAGAATGGCATATGACAATGATAGATGAGTAATGATGAGGTTGTGTGGTGGTGGGGTGAGTGGGTTTGGGGAAGGAAGGATAAAAGAAGAATCAACATTTGAAAACGCATGGAATGAATGTGAAACCAAATATAGACATAAACATATATATAGAACCAAACCTAAACATACATAGAAATGTATACACACACCACGAGTCAAGAAATAAACACATAACAAGATGGACATAGATGTGTGAAGGATACCCACACAAAATGCACAGGCATGTAAATGTATCCACACACAGGAAAGGGCTCACACCAGAATAGATATACACATTGACACAGAATGGAGATACGTGCATTAACATAAAAAAGCGCCCACATAAATATACATATATATATGTATACATAAATATGAACATTCATGCACATAAACACTTTCTCACATAAATAATAACATGAACATTCGTACACATAGAAACATATACATATATTAATGTAAATATAAACGTTCATTCACATAGAGATAATGCTATAACAACTGCATATGTATACATACAAATGTGTGGCCCAAAGTAATTGTGTGGATACATAGAACCATGTAAAACGAAATGCATGTACAAATAACTATACATGTGTGGGCACCCATCGAAGAGACAACTGCAATAAAAACGAGGAAATCAGAATCTAAATATGTAAATGATTTAACAATAACAAAATGGCAGAGTACAAAATAATCACATATTGACATACACAAACGAAAGAAGACATAAAGGAATTATATAGAAGAACGGCAAACACAAAAATAATAATTATTCACGAAAGTGTACAAAGACAGCCCCCTTACATAAATTGTATTACAATAGAAAGTGTCTTTCTGCATTGTAATATTGGTAACATAACATTAAATGTGTTCTACATAACGCATGTATTTTACCCTGAGCCGTATGGGGTATTGTGTTTTCAAAGTCTGTGTTAATATCATAGTCGTGGGATATCGTAACGTCTGTTTTTAGAATACCGTAGTTGAGACTGTCACAGTGATGAATTTGTTTGATTATAAATACCGTAGTTGAGGCTGTCACACTGATGCATTTGTTTGATTATAAATACCGTAGTTGAGGCTGTCACACTGATGCATTTGTTTGATTATAAATACCGTAGTTGAGGCTGTCACAGTGATGCATTTGTTTGATTATAAATACCGTAGTTGAGGCTGTCACACTAATGCATTTTTTGATTATAAATACCGTAGTTGAGGCTGTCACACTGATGCATATGTTTGATTATAAATACCGTAGTGGAGGCTGTCACACTAATGCATTTGTTTGCTTGTAAATACCGTAGTTGAGGCTGTCACACTGATGTATGTGTTTGATTATAAATACCGTAGTTGAGGCTGTCACACTGATGCATATGTTTGATTATAAATACCGTAGTGGAGGCTGTCACACTGATGCATTTGTTTGCTTGTAAATACCGTAGTTGAGGCTGTCACACTGATGTATGTGTTTGATTATAAATACCGTAGTTGAGGCTGTCTCACTGATTCATATGTTTGATTATAAATACCTTAGTTGAGGCTGTCCCACTGATGCATTTTTTGAGTATAAATACCGTAGTTGAGGCTGTCACACTGATGCATTTGTTTGATTATAAATACCGTAGCTGAGGCTGTCACACTGATGCATTTGTTTGATTATAAATACCGTAGTTAAGGCTGTCACACTGATGCATTTGTTTTATTATAAATACTGTAGTTGAGGCTATCACACAGATGCATTTATTTGAGTATAGATACCGTAGTTGTGGCTGTCACACTGAAGCCTTTGTTTGATTACAAATACCGTAATTGAGGCTGTCACGCTGATGCATTTGTTTGATTATAAGTTGATTATAAATACCGTAGTTGAGTCAGTCACACTAATGCATATGTTTGATTATAAATACCGTAATGGAGGGTGTCACACTGATGTGTTCGTTTGATTATAAATACCGTAGTTGAGGCTGTCACACTGATGCATTTGTTTGATTATAAATACCGTAGTTAAGGCTGTCACACTGATGCATTTGTTTTATTATAAATACTGTAGTTGAGGCTATCACACAGATGCATTTATTTGAGTATAAATACAGTAGTTGTGGCTGTCACACTGAAGCCTTTGTTTGATTACAAATACCGTAATTGAGGCTGTCACGCTGATGCATTTGTTTGATTATAAGTTGATTATAAATACCGTAGTTGAGTCAGTCACACTGATGCATATGTTTGATTATAAATACCGTAATGGAGGGTGTCACACTGATGTGTTCGTTTGATTATAAATACCGTAGTTGAGGCTGTCACACTGATGCATTTGTTTGATTATAAATATCGTAGTTGAGGCTGTCACACTGATGGATGTGTTTGATTATAAAGTGTGATTCTATAGAATAATATTTTGAAGTTTATGTGATGATCTAATTTATTTCAGTATCAACAACACATTGAATCGTTTGCTATGTAGTTACATGAGTTTTAATGTGTCGTTTGAACACATCACTATTGGATTGCCTGTAGCGTGTTCTAGCTCCACGCTCAATTGAGAACCTGTGAAGTATTCATAAAGTAGGTGAGGTCGCTCTGAGAATGTTCCAAAAAGCATGTTAGTTTTATCCAAAACTACACGCAAATTAATTCGGCCAATTAACACGTATAATGCGCGATAGTTTATCGACCCACTGGGTAATGTAAGCGAAGAACAGCAAAGCGCGTGGATTTTATAAGTTGTGAAATACGTAATAAATCATAATTATCCATTACATCGAACTTCACTTCCAGTTGTATCGAATCGTTTGCCACTGGTTTGAAACGATATCCCACACGCGATCGAGGTCGACGCATTGCACCACTCATTCTCACTATAATCAAAACTTCTAGTGCAAGTCATTTTCACGTGCACGAAAATCCACCAGAATGGAAATGTTTTCCAACTGACTAGGAGCATAGAATGTACGCACACTCCTAGACAATGACTGTAGCAGGATTAGACCATTTGATGAACAACCCTGATTGGAAGAGAGTAAGGTGATATATTGATAACCCTTCAACAGTGGCCATTCCTATTCCGAAATGTCAAAGAACATTTGCAGCTCGAATATAACTTATTAGCAATATACGAACTATTAGGTATGGACATAATACTAACTGCCATCTCAAAAGTGGATGTAACAAATAGTCATCATCACTTGTGATGGACGAACACATACACACTGTAACATGTAATATTTAATGTGAATGAATACTGTCACTATAATAATATATCCACTTCAAGTAAGTGTTTATATTACAATTTTGTAAATGTAATAACACAGAAAATCGTATGTAGTAGCATAGAAAATCGTCTTATTTGTGAATTGGGAACCCTAAAGCCTTTTGGACTCAATTCCGACCACTTTTTTGTCTAGTAATGTGTTGGTGTGGTCTTTGTCTTTATGAATTGTATTCCGTCATTTACGTCATCTTTTTGTTCGTGTAGTTTCCACATATATTGTATTTTTGTATGTACTTCCTGTCCTTCCGGCATCGCGTTTCCATATTTCCGGTGGATACCTGTGTTTTGTAATAAATCCATTCGTCGTCTTTTTATGTTTTGAGCGTATCTTGATAAAGACTTTTTGATTGAAACGTTGAATATGTTTTGTTTATTGAAATGTATATGTTTTCTTGTTTGCACATCATTACCCACGAATTTTAGTGATAGTCAGTCGTGTCTAAGTAAAACTGTTTTTAAAAACCTATGATTTACATAAGTACAATATTTTGACATATAGTCTACATCGCACTGAATGTGTTTACTTGTTGCACTTGCAAAAAATATCTAGGTATATATGCATGCTCACATAACAGACAGGAAGAGGATACAATTAAGAATGTAGTTATTTACATTTGTTGACCAGGTTTCTGCTACGTTTGACTTGTAACATCTTTAGCATTGAAGTGTTCAAGCAGAAGCCTGATGGAAAGTTTCAAGAACTATTGAATATATCTGTTAGCCACTGCATGATTTATCCAACATCTCTGAACCGTCCAGTCGGAATTCATCAGATAAGATCGAGTTTAATACACGTCTAACACGGTAGACTATTACAGATAATTCACACACACACATACACACACACACACACACGCACACATACACAAACTAACACACACACACAATGAAAGACCAGGATGTCCGATCTTGCGAAGTCCGACTAACGTTATTGCTCACATTTGAAAACGTACTACATTCCTTATCACATTGTAAAACTTCGTTCAATGCCAGTATTGAACTCATCCGCTACCTGATGACTTATATACAATCAAACCAAAAGTAACACTTCTTTCTGAAGGGCGCTTATTCATTAGTGAAGTAGGAACACCGCCATCTTCATCATCATGAAATTTTGATATTATAATTCATATACAGTAACATATAGTATACACATCACTGAATGTGTTATAATACCATGCACTGATGGTTCAGATATTCACATACAAACATCTTTTCTATGTTTCTCATTTATTCTGCACTACATATATCATTAGCTACAACTAATAAATGTATAAGAGATTTACACAACAATGCATTATTGCTACACTCTTGTCGTTTCATATTTTGACAGCCACCAAATGCCCTGATAGACTTTACGGAATGACCTGCAGCAGTAAATGTTCATGCGATAAAACCGAAGTGTGTCATCAAATGACTGGGGCTTGTGCGTTGGCATGTCCAAGAGGATCATATGGATATAATTGCACATTTACGTGTAGCCCGTACTGTTTAGAAGGAATATGCGAATATAAAACTGGGAACTGTGCTCCATGTAAAGAAGGCTTTGTTGGTGATGCATGTACCACAGGTGACTTGACGTGTTAATTATGTTATATTTCGCAATTATACATGTGGCAGTAGCGTCATTTGTGAGAAACACCATCTAGTAACTAACAGAAGTAAATATATGAAACAAATTAATGAGATGCGTAAAGAAAATTATAACATTGTATATATAAATGAAACATGGAGAAACGCACACCATACTAATTAAAACGAATATAAATCTGTAGATGGAGCTATTAAGAGATATGTACTGATCAGCAAACGTCGAAGATTAATAATGACACATGGAGGTAGAAGACAATATGATATTTTGAAAAATAGTGGACTAATTTTCACTTCGAAATCTATCGATAATCGAGACTATCATCCTGAGATGAATGTTCATACATTTAGAGAATAGATAGAGAAGACGGTACTTTCCTCATTAGAAACACCCTTCTGTCTGGTTCTGGGTAACGCATCCTACGACAATGTTGTTGCATGTGAAAAAAGATCCCTACATCCTCATCTAATAAAGAATAGACACACTATGGCTTAGAAAAGAAGATATTCCGCTTAATGAAATGCACTTGAAACCGGAGCTACTGTTGTTGGTAAAGAATGCACACAGAACAAATATTATCCACATTGACACAATTATAGGAGAGCATAGGCATATATGTATAAGATTACCATCGCAACATTCACATTTAAGTTCAATATAATTTATATGTACTAAAATTAAGGGAGCAGTGGCAAACGAAAAAAAAATCTTCAAACTTAATGATGTTCAAAAAATTGCATATACTATGCTCTCCGTCATTTACAATGAATTCTGGATAAAATGTGAAGACTATATATTGAAATTGGAAGCAGAATATTGGAAGAAAGATGCGCGACGCTTCATTCAACAAACTACAATTATCGATCTTTACGATTCATCGAATTGTCAATAGAAAAATAAGAAGAACTCTAAATAATGGCAGGGGGGAAACAAGAAGTTGGCTTTTGATAACATCAATATAATAGTGAATATATGAAAACAACACAGCCGATGTGACATATCTATTACTGTAAATAATTATGTGGTATTAATATATCTTATTCTTCTTCTGCGTTTGTTCTCAAACTCCTGCAGATTAGCACGATTTAGTCCTGAGAACGGAATGCGTTGTGTCACGGTTTACATCATTGCTACGATATCTGCGCCTTTCTGTCTGGCACATCCGACTTCAGCATGGCTTTGAGTCACTGACCCTATACGGGATGGGACAGCCAACTCCATCCCATAACCTCCTTAGTCGCCTTTTACGGCATGCGTGGAAGGTAAACAGTGTTGCTATTCTTTGCTTCCCTTTCGGGCCCCGGCAATACACGGGCGAGTATTAATATATAATATATAGCCTAGCCTAGCTGGACAACAAGACCGTATTGGCAATCGTTAAACGTAGTTGGCTATTGCGATTTAATCATTTGATGAAGAATCAAGTTCTCTCTAAAACCACCATGCAGAACAAACTAGAAGGTGTAAGGGTATGAGGTGAAAAACAAAAGGCCTAGATTGAAAATATTAAATGCTGGGCACGTTTAATTTTCTCCGCATTGTAGAATGCACTCAGAAAATATGTTGAAGAAGATTCCAGAATGTCAAAACAAGTACTTAGAATGTTCATACTATGACATAGATGATGATAACTACGGTAAGTACAATGCATGGTCACGTTGATTTTAAACTTACGAGATTGTAAATAATAATACAATTTCATAAACGGTTAACTGTTAACTTTATATCTCGTTGTATATAATCTCTATGCAAACGAAAGAAAAAATAGTATATTCGGAATACTTCATTTTTACCCATAGAAGAAGAAATGACGATGCATCTATAACATCAATTACTGTAAAATTAATTTCTCCCATAAAATCAAATCATTACTACCTTAAAAACGATATTCGTAGTGATTGCTGTAATGTATCAAACTAGATAATAAGTAGTCATAAATCTGTAACGTGGTTAGGAAATAATGCACTCATGCAAAATATGAAGCATATACGCTCATTAATTACGGAGAAAATATACAATTTCGGTAACAACTATTTATGAACGCATTATGTGTATATACGGTGTAGCCTTTGCAATGTTAATATAGCATGATCTACCACAACGTTTCTGTAAAATATTTAACAATCTATTATCAAGTGATTGCAACCAATGCTAGTCTTTGATGGAGTGTGAAAACAATCATATATCACAATCTGGAATGAGATGTCACACAACTCAAAGCGTATTTCCTGTGTTTTTGTATTTGTCAAATCGCTATGCACTTCTGTGTTCATTTGAAATTTGTGCTACACAGCAGAAAATCCAGAAGTTATATAGCTCTATGAACATGTGTAGAAGGAGTCTGACATTGATAATCTCTCTTGCCGTTCTTATTGCATGTTTTTGTTGCGCAGCATCGTGCCTGAGATTATCTGCAGCCGTTGTACATTTCCAGAATCTGTGACCCCAGTCGGATCTGTCTTGTACCAGACTCCCAAGAATGTGTTCTTAAGTTAAAGTGAATCAGTGAATCCATAAGAGTGTATTCCTTCATTCTGACATGAGGAAGCGTGTCTAAAGTTATTCATGTAACATCAGTTTTAGCAGTCGTTGTGTCGTGCGGATAGAGTCCCAAACATTTATCAACATTGTGTAAGCTAACGGGAATTGAACCAGGTTTTTATTTTTCTTTGACACCAGCTCGCCCTGAAACTTCAGTAAAAGGTTTTCCGTACTTGACCAACCACATCTTCAAATGAAGATGTCAGGTCGCCGAGACATTCATCTTGTGTACTCAAGTCACTGAGAACGGGACTACCAATCGAGACAATGACTATTACAACAACGAACATCCCGCACAAGTATTGAAGAATCCTCCTACTTGTTGTTCGTGTAATTTTGGACCTGAGTTTACCTGTATCAACATTGTGTGCATGCTCACAAATTTAGTTGTTATCAGTACTTCATTGTGTAGTATTTTATTCCACCAATAAATATTTGGTACCATAAGAAGGCAGATGAAATGGAAATGGTTTAGTCTTCTAGTGTGTCTGACATATTCTGCCCATATTTCACTTGGATGCTGATGTGATCATATTACACATCATCAGCATATGAAATATTCTTTCCAGAACGTAGCCTTCATTATGTATTTATTTCTCCTCTGTTTTAAACAAATTGTCCACCTCATTTAGGGACATGTCATGGCATTCATGTATGTCTGATGTCCACTGGTGTCTTGGTCGACCTTTACCTATGTTACCTTCTATTATCCCTCCAATTTCACTATCTTCATACCGTCATGTCTCTTGAAATTACCGAAAAATTATTTGAAGATATTATTGCTATCTAGTAAATATGAGTTTGGTGAATATCGTTATTTCTTTTCTGTCATAATCATGTTTACGTAGTCTTCAAAATGTGACACTATCTTTCGGAATTATGTTTGCTTTTCACAATGTCGATGTTTATTTTTTATGAGAGTGCTAAGCATATAGGTGAAAGTAATAACTGTCTGACTTTTGTCTTCTTTTATCCGTACACGGGGATGAAAATTTGGAAACGTTGGTACGGGTTGAGAAACTCTTGGTGATGATAGTAAAACCAAAATTGTCGCAGGATGCTGCTAATTTGTTTATGGTGTCCTGCATAATGTCTGCAGAATTAGCATACAGTGCGCAGTCATTTGCATATCGGATGCCCCTAACCGTGGTGTCTCGCAAATTAGTTGTGGCTTGCAGAAGGCTAGGGCTAAAAAGTTTACCAGCAGGTTTACTTTTTTGTGTAAATGTTATTGTACGTCACTTGAACTAGATACATCTATTAGTATGACAGAAAACATCAGTGTTGGGGCAAGACTACATGCATGTTTGACTTAAAATGCGAAAGGTAAACCTTGCAATAACATTGGGTATCTGATAACGACGAAAGAAATATAATCATTTATTTGTCGCGTATTTTTTTATCAATTTATTTGGGGGGGGGAAGGTGCAGGAAAATTAGACTAAAACTATCTACATTCAGTCTCTGCTCACTGGTTTGCATAACTTTCCGAGATCTACACATGTGACACGTTCCCTTTTGGTGTCTGTAGACATCTTCTTGAAATTAGCGGGTAGCAAATAGCATATCCACTGTTCCGCGAGCTGCATACAATACACAGGTAAATACAAATAAGGTAAATATGTTACTAGAAAACTGTCAAAATAAAATATAGAAAATAACAATAAAATAAACAACAAATACAATTGTCAACGTGTCGGTCCAATTGGGACCTTTATCAAGACAACATAAACAGTTAAGAACACAAAACAATAACCAATTTAACCAAATTGGCTCGGATAATGATTTTTCTCATCAGAATTGTTTTTTCTCACACATTATTTTCATGGAAAATATCATCTGCGGTGGTCGAAACATAAATGAATCATCAGACATCATCCATGTTTCGAGAAAGGGTTCCTGAGCTCCGGTGCCAGACACATTTGTTGGTATGTTTCTGGATAACCACCTATATTCCTATCCTGTAGAGATGTGTGGTGGGATAAAATTCATACCGGGAACGTTTCCATGTGCTGTTTATTTAATGTCTAATGGCTGTTTGTCTAATGGATGTTTGTGTAATGACTGTTTGTCTATTTGGATGTTTGTCTAATGGCTGTTTTTCTAATGGCTGTTTTTCTAATGGATGTTTTTCTAACGGTTGTTTGTCTAATGACTGTTTATGCTAATTCAGAAATGATTTGTCTACATATAATCCAAGGAGTAACAATAAAAGACAGAAGTAGGAATGAAAACATTTAAAGTCTAACAAATACAATGTCAAACCTTGATTACATCAGAGGACAACTGATTAAGTGGTTTTCGCATGCTACCAGATTACCGTCAGACTGTGTCCCACAGAAAACAATGCTATACAGACCTATGGATACAAAGCCAGAGGTAGACCTTGTAAACGATGGATTACATACATAAAGAGTCAACCACAACAACCATATATGAAGCACACAAACCGCCATCTGGATAGAACTCTTATACTCTTGACGCTGCAATGCGTAAAGGGGTATAAAGTGATAATAACAATAGAAGAAAAAACGTTGGTCTAATGGCAGACGTTACTCTTTACTTATTATTTTTGTTAGTGTGTCACTCTCTTCTATTGTTTTATGTTGAAGGATGTAATCTATTGCTTTTTTTTCATTCTATGTCGATCACTAATGTAAAATTGCTTCTAAATGCTGTGTCAATGGGTTTATGATCTCTGTTTAATTTGTAAGCAGGGATGTCTCATCTGCGTTAAGCACGGGCTGTGATTATTCAGCACTTGAACGGCGTATTATTCTCAATGCATTGTAAATTAACAAGTAGGGGTTTCTGTATGCACATTTCGAAATATATTCGTTATGTTTTGCAACCAACATTAATGCATCTTACTCAGTTTTCTTTGGTTCTAATGCATGTAGCTTTATTGAAGATGAAACGGGTTTTGAATGCATTGTTCGTTTCTTGTACAAAATTGTGATTGTTATTCATTGTCATGAAAGCAATATTTCTTTTTTCGGATTTCTTCAGGAATAAATGTTCCTCGAAAGCAGTATATAATCTGTTTATGAAATATTGCCATGCCGTATATTATGAGATGGGGTTGGGGTGTTAAGAAACCTCTCCCCCATCTTAACAAATCGGAGCATGACTTTTAGCACTAGCGATTTTTCAAATGAAAGTAATCAAAATATTGTACATACAAAATGATTATCTCACACCCGACAACACGCGAAAAACTTTCGTTTCCTAGGTAAACACCCCCCCCCACCTAAATATCATACTGACGGCTCCTGTGATGCCCAATCATCTTCTTTCTTACATATTCCAAGATCAGGTCTTTTAGTGTTGCCTCCATATTCTAGGAGAGGCTGGTTGCTGTGATGAGTTAAAAAAAACTGTTTTCGTGTTCACTTGTTTCTTTTCTAAGTATCCTTTAGAGTTAGACGCTTACATAATGCATACACATATAGAATTAAACATCCAATTAGTTTACGTTTGTGTTTTATGTTGTTCTGTCGGACACTTGAAAGTATATTTTGAATTTTAATTGTATAGCGATCACATTTCATGTGAGCTTTTTATGAGAGCAAAATTGTTGTTATAAAAACCTCGTGGTACTTTTAAAAAAAAATTTGAAACAACTCCTAATAAACAAAAGAAATCATAGCTATAATATTTACATATAAGCATTATATGATCAGCATCAAATTGAAGATTTCTTTGAAATTGCATTATTTGAGTCTTCTGCTAATACACAAAAATAAAAATGCAGTAATCATGTAGTAATCATTTTTTCACAATCTCTGTGAAAATCAGCATATAGAACACAATATATATAGTTCAAATATGTACACCCTCTTTTAAAACTCAACACTCCAAATGACATGCACAATTTTGAATAATATAACTCACAATTATTAATTCTGATTAGAAAACAGCATGGCACACTGAAAATTCACATATGTACTATACTCTATTTTGCAAAATCTACCAAAGACTTAGAATACGTCACTTCTAAGAGAGATGATGGGTATGTTTTATTGACATTTTTCTAGAGAACCAACCACATTTACAATTGTACCAGTGAAGCTAAGTCGAACAGAAAAGGAATCGCATATTTTATTACAGCTTACAGTTCTCCTGAATCAATTCATCAACGTGACTCTGTGTTTGAACATGGCACAGATCTCCTGAATAAATTCATCAACGTGACTATGTGTGTGAACGTGATACAGCTCTCCTGAATAAACTCATCAATGTGACTATGTGCTTGAACGTGAGAGCCAACTATCTGAAATATGGCAATGTTGATGATTACTGTGCTGTAACGTTGCTTGAAATGTGGTATATGCAGATTAGCTATTGCATGTTTCGCTCACAGTCGCGTGTAATCTTCAGCCCGACAATGTAGCGATGATTCCATTTCTCGTAACTATCAAGACGGACATCATAATTCAATTGGCTCGGTCTTCCAAATGTGTTTCTGTGTAAACAGCAACTGACAACATATTACCTTTTTCTATTATATTTGTTGTAGTCATGGCATTCCAGGACGTGATCTGTGTGACTAGGCAGGCGTGAGCATGAACTCAACTGGTTTAATTATGCTAGAAAAACACACGTTAATCATATTAGATTATGTTAGAGTTTGAAATAGATAATAGTGTCGCTCGTGTCCTGTCGTCGACTGAAACAAGGATCATATAATAGCAACATTGTTATATGTCGTGCATCACATAGAAGATAATAATGATGTTGAAAATCTCATCCCATTGAAGGTCAAAGATACTCGCACGTTTGCTAAATTCGGATGTATCAGACACGATCGGACACCACTACAGACATGTAGATTGATGACCTAGATGGCTTATGATTATTTCCGTGATTTCTATTGGTCGGTCTTTGAAATTTTTTGCGGTTGGCTTTTCATACATTATTAGTGATCAACGAATAGCAAGCCAATAATTAAAATCATAATAAATGCAGGATTGTTTACTATTTACAGGTATGTTCTAAACTGTAGACGATTGCGCAACAGAAATAAAGGCCCCTATTTTCTTGTTAAGCTGAAAATGACAATGCGAATTCGTTTTTCCAGACAACGTCTTGCTAATCTAAATGAGTTTTATAATGAACGCAGAAGAATATAATGCAGTGCATTGTATAAGTTATACATTATATATATATATATATATATGCGTTTGTGTGTGTTTGTGAAAATAGTATTCTCTCAGTGTTCTTTTCTAATGATACATTGCAGAGTGCCCTATCAACTGTGGTAATCGAACGTGCGATAGTGTGTCTCGGAAGTGCTACACATGTTCTGGCCATTTCTCTGGAGGCCAATGTACTGGTAAGTATTCATACAGTGATTCCTCATAATTTTGTCAAATTATGTGTGTGTTTCTAGTCTATTGTCTTTCTCCAGGTGACTGATTGTTGATCGCATACACACTTGCCGTTAATTGTATGGGTCGGCGCTTAAGCTGTCGTTCCAAGGCCAGATGTGTCGCCGAGGTTGCATTTAGTCCATGTTTGTTCAAGGCTATCGATGTTTTCTATCCGCCGTTTTCTTGGTCTACCTTTGGCTTTACGCCCGGGTCTTCTTGTATTATATGATCTTATTAGTATTTCGTTTGGCTTCTTTCTTATAAGGTGACCGAACCATTTTACTTGCTGTCTTTCAATATGCTCGATAAATTATACTATACCAACTATTGTGATGGGGTGGGCTACCGACCCCTACCAGGCGCGTCCACAGGTGGCGGATAGTGGAGGGCACTGAATATATGTCCTTTATGGAGCTTTTGCTGCAAATAAGCAGCCGCGGACCAAACCGTTGTTGCTGACTACCACGACGGAGCGGGATATCAGTCGGTGCTGATATCCCCATTGAAATACCATATGTGTCCAGTGACGGGCAGCTTCAAGCGAGTATGGGCCGCTATAAGTTCATGCTGCTGGCATGGAGTTATCAACTACATGCCAGGAGCGCACTGGGAAAGGGATAATTTTTTTTTTAAATTGCTGCCTTACAGTCACTATCGGGAGATGGAAAGGCTATGGGAGACAACCCTGACAGAAAAATAGGAGAAGGCCACTCCACAAACCTCCGATGTTTTGTGGGTAGTGCTGGGATGTCCAAGAACATGGATAGGACGACTCCATAACTTCCCTCACCGAAGACCGAACATGTCAGCCTGAACAGGCGTGGGTACCCAGCAATGGAAATGGGACATGTAGGCATTATACAGTTAATGACTATGATCTGATTTGTTACACGAAGTGGGACTGCCCATGTGGTTCATCGCCAGACAGGAGGAGCTCTGGACCCCCAGCCTCGAATGGGTCCACCAAAAGCTACTGATGATGACTCTGTGTATCGGGGACCCGGGATTAAACAGAGTAGAGCAACCGGCCAAACAATCACGACAATAAAAACACAATCAAAATCATGCAGTGGAACAGTGAGGGTGTTGCTAAGAAGAAATTAGAACTGCAGAATTTCCTCCAAAAGCAAAAGATTGATGTCTTGTGCATTCAGGAGACACATCTTAATGACAGCAACAGATTCTCCATCAGCGGCGTTGAATGCTTCATACTAGATAGATTAGACCACAAAGGAGGGACCATCACAATGGTACGAAAAAAACATACCTACTACAGAAATCGCACGTAACCCAGAGAACTCAGAACATCTCACCATCAAATTACACACAACCCCTGATACACTAATTATCACAAATTTCTACTGCCGAAACAGCAAAAAATTACACCTCAGGACAATACCTCTTACATCATCAAATCATATTATAGTTGGAGATGTCTACAGTCACTCCTAGCTGGAGTTACCCACTATGGACTTGAGAGGAGAAGAAATAGAACTGGATGATAGAAAATAGGCTAGATCTCATAAATTAACATCTATCAGAGCCAACCTTTTACTCCAGACGATGGAAATCTCAGAGCACTCCAGATCTCGTCATTGTAGAAGAAATCATCCAACGTGTGACAGAAAGAGTAGTGACACAACAGCTTGGTGGGAATGAACACAAACTCGTAATATTAACAATAACAGGGAACCACAAGGCAGAAAAATAGTAACACAAAATCGCTAGCTGGAACTACAAAAAGGCAAACTTGGGCACTTACCAACGACTTACATAGGAAAAACTACAAACACACATCACAACACGAAAAGATGCAAAATTAATAACAGGAATAATCCTGGAAGCTGCCAACAACAGTATACCTAGAGGAAGAAGACAAAACTAAAAACTTTCTTGAATAAAAACCTCAAGGCTATGCATGATGACGCCTCTGCTGCTGAAATGCCAAGATGGAAACTAGACCAACAGAAACCAATATCATTGAACACAATAGACTACAAGCAATTTTCAGGAGAGAAAAGCTAAACAGCATTAGATCCAGCTGGAAAGAAAAAACAGCAACACTCAACATAGAAAAAGACTCAACAAAAATGTGGAAACTTATCAAGTGTCTCATTGAAGAGAACAACCCCCAATGCAGTTTCATCATAGAAGACAAGGTAAAGTCCTACACTGGCACACAAGCTGCAAATATTCTAGCACACTCCTATGCTGAAGAAAGAAAAAAAATAAGATAATTAGAACAAGAACTGCGGATGTAAGACGAGAGACAAAAAACCTTGTAAATAAACAGCAACCTTGCCCATGCACAATGACCTCACCTTTTCACAAATCAGAACTTAACATGGCAATTCAAAATCTCAAACAGAAGAATGCCCTTGGACCCGCTGGAAACACGAATGAAATGATCCAACATTTAGGTCCTGTGGGTAGAAACAGAGTCCTAGACCTTTTTAAAGAATCATGGGCGCAAGAGATCATCCTAGAAGAATGTAAAGAGGCAGAAATAACTCCAATTGCCAAGAAAAGAGAACCAAAAACCACCAAAACATTCTACATTCCTATCAGTCTACTTAGTTGCCTCATGTAAACAATGGTAAATAACAGACTCTTAAACTTCCTAGAGGAAAACATTCTACTAGATGACTGTCAATCCGGCTTCAGAAAACACAGATGCACTGAAGATCAAAAAGCATACCTTGCCCAGGAAATAGAAGATGCTTTCCAGAAAAAAAAATCAAAACTCCTCACAAAGTCCTTTGACAAAGTCTGGAAAGAGGGGCTATTGCTAAAACTTTCTAAGAAAGGAATCAGAGGCTAAATGTTTCAGTGGATTAAAAGCTTCTTACGAGGTAGACATGCAAGAGTCAAACTCCAGGAAGTGAAAAGTAAAATGGTCAACATAACAGAAGGTGCCCCACAGGGAACAATTATATTCCCCACACTCTTAATAGTTTTATAGACGATCTGCCAAAACTATTCACACCATATGTACATAGAGCTCTCCATGCAGGCGATCTTGTTATATGGACTCAATCAGAATACATTGGAGTTGCACAAGCTAGAATGCAGGAGGCAATAAATAAAGTTGAAGAGTGGGCAAAAACCTGGGGTGTTCAAATAAACAAGAGCAAGACCGTCATTACACTTTTCACCGTCTCCACAAAGCCTGAAAATTATACTTTCACACTAGACAATACCCCACTACAAAAAGAAAACACCCCAGTCTACCTGGGACTAAAATTTGACAAAAGACTTATTTTGGGATCACGCATTGAAGAGACAGAAAAAAAAGCCACACGCATACTACAAGTAATGAAAAAAAACTGTCTGGGGCAGATTGGGGAGCTGTCATAAAAATCGTAAAACAAGTCTATGTAGGTCATATTCGCCAAACTCTAGAATATGGATTGACCACATATGCAAAAGAAACAAATACCAATCTTCAGAAGCTAGACAAAATTCAAAATGCAGGTCTCCGAATCATAACAGTAGGACTAAGGAGCACACTTATAACGTCAATGGAAGCAACATCAGGATTACATAACCTAACAGACCGCAGGGATTAGAAAATCACAATAATGACAAAAATCTAGATGCCTGAAATATCACGGTATGCATGAGAAAACAAATGATCTAACAAAAAACAGACTGAAAAGACCAAGCTTCAATCACCTATAAAAACGTATGAAAGCCAATGAAGAAGTAACCAGCAACAATCCGGATGAATGGGAACAGCTAGAAGCATATTGCAACATCGCAAACACTTCACCCATATATATTGCAAAACTTACAATACCAGGCATTGAGAGCAAAACTATGGAAAATATTACTCCCCTTAAGGCAAAAACACTTGATCATCTAGACACCCAATACCCTACCTCACAGTAGATTCATGACTTCACATATGGATCATCAGAGGGTGCAGTAAAGAAAGGGGGAGCTGGGATACTAATACTCATACCAAACACCCCAAAACTAGAACTCTCAATCACTACTGGCAAATTATCAATAAATTACAGGGCAGAGCTACAAGAAATCTTAGAAGCATCAAAGGCTCTAGAGGAACAGAGGCTCAAAGGAGCTAACATAGTTTTCTTGTGTGGCTGCAGGTGAGTACTCCAAGTCATCCAAAATGAACCTAAAGACCTTCTAACAAAAACAACTGTAGAACTTCTAAATCAACTGTCTGCTAACAATAAAGTTGTGCTGCAGTGGATCCCTGCACACTGTGGAATATCAGGAAATGAAGGAGCTGACAGACTGGCAAAAACAGGTGCAAAACAAGGAACAATTCCAGAACAGAATATCACTCACTGAAACAAAAACCCTCATCAAAAGAAATATAAACATACATGGAATCAGAGAACAGGCAGTAACCTTCCAAATGACCATATTCTAAAGCTAAGCAGGTCACAACAAACCACAATTTTTAGACTTCGCACATGACACTGCAGATTACAAGCACATCTCCACAAAAGAAGGATGTCCAAACTGACCAATGCCCATGTCAAAAGGGTTCCCAGAATCCAGAACATATTCTGCAGACATGCCCACCCTTTGATGACATGAGAACTAAAATATGGCCCCAAGAGACAAATCTGAAGTTTAAGCTGTGGGCAACCGTGGGGACCTCCTGCCTACGACTGAATTCGTGGAGGTGACCCACCTCTCTCTATAGACTTATGAGCATAGGAAACTGATCACAGAAGAAGAAGAAAAATATCAACTATATTTATATACATACTGTGTTTATAGTATACCGGTAATAATTATAAAAGCATCACACGCGTGACCTATTTTCACCTTTGAATTGTTTATATCAGTGATCGATTTTCAAACCAATTAAATGTGCAGAGATTAACTATAATGTATCCACGTATTATTGTCGTTGTTATGTTTTATTTCAATTTTGTGCGCTTCATGTGAAAAAACATGAAACTGCTAATTCTGGCGATATTACTAGTCGGAGCAAGTTGAAATTGTACATACACATTAGTGAAGCTTCAGGAAGAAAAATGTCATCTTTGGTTTTCATCGAAAGGAAATATGTTTTTGTGTTTACGATGTCTCGACTCTCATTACAATAGCGATGGCAGGCTCTTGATATGCTGAGGTGTAGTACAGTGATCAGAAAAGTTGACAGACATTGTAATTGTGAACATTCCACTATAGTGAGATTGAATGAACAACCAATGACTGTCCAAGGCCGGGCCAACAACATTGCTGTAAAAACGATAGCTCAATATCGACAAAAGCTTTGCAGAACGGGAATATAAAAAACATAACAAAAACATTTAAATAATAAATTATAATGATTTATGCAACCTTTAGTTACAGGATGTATTCTATTATGCTTATTAATTATATATTGTTATCTTTTATTTGATTTAATTCACAAGTCAAGAAACAGTGTTTTTAAGTGTATTTCGAAATGTATCTATTATTTTTTTTCTATTTTTAATTCTCGTCCGGCCAACGCAGCTAAGATTCTAGTATATATATACATTAAAGTAAAATTAACCCATAACATGTATCAACTGCCGTAGGGGTTTTTTAGATGTCAGTGATTACACAATTCAGTGGCTCTGCGATATGAGGACAGTAGCCATCTCCTCTCCCTCGCAGTCTTTACTTCCCTGATTATTCTGGTACCAAGTTAAGATTGTGTCTATCCGGAAACATTTTCGACCTGATAAATATGTTTTCTCATCTGGGAAATGAATTCAGTTCCATTTATATAAGAAGCCATTGTGCTAACCACGGAGTTTACAGTCGAAGGAATGTATCACGTATCACTTGATCTGAATGAGTCTGTCTGTATGACAAATTTTTTTTTAAAAACTACATCAGACTGAACATCATTGAACCTTTCCTCCTGTGTGACCCCACGTGTGAAAGAAAGGCTAGAGATGATACCCCATCACTGAAAGCAAGACAGTTCGGTATATTTTCTCAGTATGATGAGGGTCTTGAAAATGCTTACACATTAGATGGTTTTTATTCAATATGCCGTCCAATACAATTTAGTTTCATTTGTGCAGTCTGATGCGATCGTCTCTGCTTCATATCACGACACGGCTCTGACTGATATCAATGGACCTTCACTGCTACATGAAAATGTTATACGACGTTGATAAACATCAATAGAGTAAACGACTAAAAAGATGTATATCGCATTATGTTGTTGTATGTGATACATAAAAGCTATGAATGTTGTATGTTTAGCACTATTCTCAACAGAAGTGTTACACTGAAAATGTATAGGCGTTGCATCTTCAACGTCGTATGACACATACAATATGGCGTTGTTTATCATGTCTCCCTCAATTTGTGCCTCCTGTGTTGTCAATAATTCCCGATACGGAAAGTATTCCATGACACAGTGCTATGTTGTCAAATAGTTTCTGCCTTGTTTCCCCCCTACCGTTTCAACGTTGATCTTTCATTATGTATCCAAAAATATGAAATGTCTCTTTCTTATGCGGGTAAGCAGCTCTCTATTAGAATAAACTTTCTTTCAAAATATGTTCAGTATGCTATTTTATATGACAATGTTGCTTTTAACATTCTTCTGTGAAACCATATTTCGTCTTCCACAATATTTTTCAATATACTTGTTTGCTATCCCGCTAAATGTCCTAGAGTGCCTTACATACACCAGCGTGATATATATATATATATATATATATATATATATATATATATATATATATATATATATATATATATATATATATATATATACAACTTTAAAGAACTATGTTATCTCCTCAGCTTAAAAATAATAATGGTACCGTATCGTATTCATGACGTCGATATCTGCTCAGTAAATTTTTGGCTATAATGATTTTCTAGACAATGTAAAAGCTTCAAGCAGTTTACAATTGCTTTCTGAACGGTCCAGATGTATCATTGACTGTGACATGGATCGAGCTCGGCACCTTGGCCGTCACAGACGCGCTTGTTCCACTACGCCACAGATTCGGATCTCATTTGTCACAGATATATTACATTTCAAATTCTTAATCTTGTGATTGTACGTTCCTATGTTTAAAAAATAATCTAAACAATTACTTGCCTCATGAGTAATGAACAATATACAGTTCAGGTAAGAATAAAATATTACACTCAAAGTTGTTTATTACACACATACGTTCAATAAATTATAGTTCATTCTCTGGATATTCATAAACGTAATTGATCCAAATAGGCATAAGGCAGCAGAGTATAGTTCAACCAATCGGTTCCGTTTTAATTACATCGATTGTTCAAATCAGTAATACATTCAATCAACAATTCAAGAAAGATACACTCACCTGCGACATGAGGCCATTTTTTTTTCTTTGAAAAACAGCGAAACTACATTAATTCTAACATTGATGTCAGCTGGCTAACTGTGAGATCTCTGTTAACTAAAAATCAGACGAATAAGAAACAAAAAACAAGGAGTTAACCACCGTCAATCATGCAACACGTCACAGTTTCCGAAGAAACTAATGTTCTGATGCGTGCAAAGAGTTGCGCATTACTCTTATGAGGGTCAAGGCTTAAATTATAACCATGAACGTTAGCGTATGTTCTCGCTGTGCAAACTGGAAACTGAAACACAGCTGCTCGTGATTTGTTCATGTCCTATGTTGAGGCTCGAACTTGATCTTGATCGTTCATGGTGTCGGTGAATGATATCTCGACTAATAAGGGGACCTAATTCAAACAAAACTCTACAATAGTTTCCTATATTAAAACCATGCTCACATCTTCACTTCAAGATAAAGTTCTCTAGCAGCAGAACATCAAGTGCGAGATATACGTAGTTGACTCAAACGTATAACATGATTATAATCACCTCAGAGGCTTCCAATCAGGATGACTTTTCGCATGTAATGTCCAAGAGCATAGTTGGGGATAAACCGTCAAGGCGTAGAATCAATACACATCCATAGCCTGACAACATATAGAAATAATGTCACATGCTAAGAAGCTCATATAAGTTAAAAGCATGCTGAAAATTAATGTGCTGGACAGGAAAAAGCAAATTAATACTGTTCCGAAGTGAAACTTGCAGAACTACGTATTTGTCACTCCCCAGCGGAAAACACAAGCTGTCGTTTTGGTCATTATGCATTGAACGAAAGAAATGTAGACACAAGTTGTCTGCTTCAGATAGAAATGAAACAAAGGTTCAGCAAAAAATATATGTGTAAAATATATCATAAAATAAAAGTATAAATATATGTGTAAAATATATATGTAAAATATATGTATAAATATGTGTGTAAAATATATGTGTAAAATATTTTTTTGGATAAATATATGACAAGAACCTTGAAAAACAACCCAAATATACATTTGGTTCTTGAATAAATCCATTGCAGTGAATGTAAATCTAAACAATTCACAAACAAATAATATGATTCTCCCACAATCAGCGACATGACATTACATGAAGAATTAAGACGGAAGCCGATCATTGCATCAAATTAAACAATTCATATAAATAATATTTGTCTGGTCAACAACAACATAGAACAATATATACTTCTTAAGTAAGTGGATTTTTAAAGTTTAGATATATGAATAAGAACCATGAATATGTACCAATAGTTGAAAAAACACAATTACATCTGTTAAACACACTGATATACAACGGTCCTCAGAATATATTGGAGTCACAAATGGGAACAACCTTAGAAAATTTAATTTAAAAAAAAAAACAAAACAAAAAAAACTGACTAAACACGATTATCTTAAGAAAATTAATATATTTTGCCACATCAGTGTCATTCTAGTATCGTGCAGTATATCCAACATATATATACACACACATGCACACACTCACATATATATATATATATATATACATTGTGAGGGATAGAGACGAGAGAGAAAGAGAGCTGTAATGTTTTGATTTTTATGTTGATCGGTTTATCAATACCTATCACTATGGTATAGCAAGTGTATTTTAATAATACCGCTATGATATCGATGATGTATATTAATCATGTCACTAAAGGATTGCTGATGTATTTTCAAAATACACTTTTGCAGAGTGTGCCAACTCGTATTATGGTATATCCTGCAACCTGAGCTGTCCTGTCAACTGCAGGGACGACAGTTGCGACCAAACTTCTGGACTTTGTCTTGTATGTGTAGACAACTACCGTGGAGATAGCTGCACAGGTAATAATTATAAGAACACTTTAATTAATTTTGTTGCATGGCCTTCT
Source organism: Meghimatium bilineatum (assembly GCA_034231615.1). Lineage (NCBI taxonomy): Eukaryota > Metazoa > Mollusca > Gastropoda > Stylommatophora > Philomycidae > Meghimatium > Meghimatium bilineatum. The sequence continues at coordinate 57,934,099 of CM067305.1, forward strand.
CTGTTCTGATTTAACACAGATTTTGCATAAATAATCAAGACTTAGGAGCATAATAAACAACGCATATTCGAAGAAGTCTCTGAGACTGTCATATAGCAAGAACATTGTGCCGCCAATATAACACAATTGTTTTTATTCAACATGGGTCTCTTTACTTTAATGGTCAAATCAATATAGTAATATTTTGAAGTTGCGGATTGTAAACCGGAAGTGGTATCTTGTTTTCAAGGGCCATGGTATCGGTTATCCATGGATGGTTTCGATGTTTAAGAAGTTAAGTGATTTCGACTATACATTCCACAAGCTGCGTGTTATTCTGGTTTGAGTGACATTTTGAAGTTTAATTATTTATTGAACATATATTTATGATACTAATTGGTATTTGCATGAATTGTAATATTAATAGTTATTAAACCGAGGACGAGGATATTTACTATATCTACATATACATATAGCAGGTTTTACCAGCTTTGCTCACATTTAAATGAAGTATCTCGGTAAATATAGAACACACATATTTGAAATATGTATTTGCATTTGAAATTGTATATACCCTTTGAATTAATTGTTCCTTCAAAATGCAGTCGTTGATTTAGATTTTCATGTATATGCGATACATATCAAAAGGCTACCTATTAACGTACTGAAGACACAAACATATTTCAGATGTTTTACAGTCATTTACAATACCTCATGTAAACATCACTGCTTTACCCACGAATTGTCATAATTTAAGCGTGAAATTGCACTAGTGTTTACTCTCAAACTCAAGACAAAGTGTGTTTAAAGTTTGTGTTCGGTTACATTACTTTATGTCCTCATTATTAAATTATCACTAAGAAACACCACAAAACTTTGGTTTTTTAACTCCAAAATTATACATATTCTATCATATGGATGTGAAAGTTGGAATGCCACAAAAGCCACATATATGAGACTAAACACCTTTTAAAACATATGCCTATGTACCATTCTGAACGTTAAGTGGAGTGACTTTAAATCTAACACTACTATACGAGAGGAAAGAAAACAAACCCATATATCTTCATTCATTAGAAAAAGGCAATGGATGTACATCGGCCTTGTTTTTAGAATGTTTTTAATTCCCTATCAGTTAATATATTGAGTGCCACCAGGAGTAAGAAGAATAGGGAGACAAATATAAACTCTACGAAGAACCATTAATAGAGAAGGAATGTGAATGAACCTACACCCAAGAAACAACACCCAAGAACTGAACGACCTGGCGACACAAAGACATAAATGTAAACTATGGTTTCTGCTCAATGCGCTACCTATGGCCCTGGAGGAACATAACATAACATATTAAAGTATCGATAAGTGGTGTTTCTATATAAAGTGTGTAGTTAGTATGTGAGTAACCTTTATGACATTACAGTCGATCACAAATACTATGTTTATGTATATCTGTAATGAAGCTATTTCATATATAAGAAATCATCTTCAACAGATATTCATATGCAAACAAAGTCGACATATTACTGTATTAGTATAGTATATACGCATATGCCTATATAACTCACAGAAGCTGCGTCTGAAGTTATACAATTGATTTTCTTTGTATACGTTAATTAGTATACTGACAAAGATAAGATTATGTCAATGATGTAAAAAAAAAACAATAACTGGATACAGTGCACAAACATAAATTATATATTTTTGGGTCTAACAAGATATGCAAAAAGTGGCATTACAGCGTTAGACGATTAATGAGACAGTTGCATCATTTTCATGGAAAAAAAGCTAATGCAACTTTCTATAAGTATTACTGTAAGACACGAAATGCACATAAACCAGGCGATCATGTGGCAGTATTCATAAGTGTCGATTGACGAAATGTATTACTTCCGTTTAGTGAGAACAGAAATATCATCCGACCATCACATACCATTATGTATAAAATCCTTCCTTTCTGTCAGCGATTTTATGTATACTCTAGTATATCTTACATGGAAGATGTGTTCAACCTGTCACATTCAAAGTGCATATTTTTCGTATATTAATTAGCGCATCAATTTATTAACACTCTATACTCCATTTTTTCACACTCTAGTTCAAGTGCGCCAATGTGTCATACGCATCATCATTATCAGTTAGCATATTCTGAACAGAATGTACTAGTCATCACAGCCTTTTGAAACTTCGGTCTATCTTGAGCCAGTCTTCCTGATTTTTATTGTCATGTTCAGGTGGTCTTTAATGTCTTACGTCAATCTTCTTTTTGGTCTACCTCTTCTTCATCTCTCTGACATATGTATAATATAGTATATATGCATTATTGTTTTCTGTTGCCGGTAATGACGTTTTATATGGCCGCAGTATTGTACTTTTCTTGAAAAAAAAACGTACGCGCATGAGTTAATGTTACAAGTAGACAATGTTTATGTTTACCTGCCTACAGATTGTAGACTTAATTACTATGGTGATGCATGCAACATATCGTGCCCTGCCAACTGTGCTAATAGTACTTGTGACATGGAAACTGGGAAATGTAGCAGTTGCGCTTCCCATTTCGTTGGAGACTTCTGTAAAGGTTAGAGCTAATTGTATCAACCATTTACATTCATATTTTTAGTAAAACGTAATGTGTCAAATGTAGACACAATCACTTATCATCGCATTATTCATGTGTTATCTTTCTATAGCATAGCACATTGAAGTCTTAATGTATAGTTAATGAGTTGTTTCTTTTTGGTGTTTTTTCATGTAAGATGGCAGAGTGTGATTGTCGAACAGCGAATCCGCGTAGGATTGTTCCTGCAGAACCATTACTGAAACATTGCTAAAATGTGTATAATAAAATGTATGCCCTGCTATAATTGTTATTTTACGTGCATCTACTCACAGCAATGCAAGATCTGTGTGTATTGGTCTCCCAGTTATAAAAGAACAGTTTAGATCAATTTCAATTGAGAATTGTGAATGAAGTTAACTATTCGTTTCTTATAAAAATGCAGTCGTAGAAACAAATATTCATGAATGTGTTTTGTAATTTTCTTCTCTTGTGTTCGTCCTGTAATTAATTCATGGTATCATATTGGTTCGAAGAACATAATTCTTGCTTGGTGTTATAATTCTGTTCAAAGAAATGAATTCTTGCTTCACATAATATGGTTCGAAAAACTGAATTTGGTGTCATAACATAGTTGGATTAACATAATTCTTGATGGGTATATTAATGTAGCTTAAAGAAAATGCATTTAATTCTTGGCTTACATTTTCTCAACGATCGTTGCACCTTCTGGCATGATGTATTCGACTTCAGCACTTACATCATTTTCAACATTTTGATGACCAGTATGGTGGAGCACACGGCTGTGTGGTTGGAATGCCGCGCTCAGACCCTTGCGGTCCAGGTTGGATTTGGAATTTTGTTTTGCTTTCGGAGGTACAATCAAAATCCTTCCTGTACATTTCGCGGCGTCTGCTAGGCAAAGCATCCCGTCACTCTTTCACAGGAAACCATGCGGTATCGAAAGAAAGAGAAAAAGATGAACAGTAATGTATGCAAAAACCTAAACTTCTGTACTCCAAGAATGCTAGTGACATGTTTTAAACGAGAGGCAGCTATATATATATATATATATATATATATATATATATTGAAACATGGCTTCATATAGGGAGGATTCAGGATTTCGTAGATCACACGCTTAGCAAATAAGAACATGATTTATAGTACTAAAAACACTAATAATTTTCCCTAACAACAAGATCTTTTAACAATTGTTTTCACAAGAACGTCACATTTATCCTCAATTGGACAAATTAACGAACAGGAACGCAAGAGTGACCTTTTTTTAAAGTAACCTCTCCGGCTCCTTTTATTAAGGTAATCGTATCTAAGGTTCTACATTGAATAGAAAAGTGATAACTTTGTCTTTTCATATATAATATTTGAAATAAAAATGGAAAATCTTGCTCACCCCCTCCCCCATTTAGGGAAATGAAACTCCTAACAATACAATGAGAGGATTGACTAAATAGTATTACTAAATTTAATTAACTGTCGACAGTAAAGCTAACAATACTACAATATAATGTTATTTATGCAATGATATCCAAATGTCATCGTGTCCGGCTCATGATGTTGATGGGTGATTAGTGTATTGACATGCGGTATGATGCATTTAAATTCATTTGAACACATACACAGCAAAGTGGAAGAAACAATTGGAAGAGGAATACAAACATGATGCAATACATCTCCTCCAAAGATATCAACAGACTTTAATATTTCGTCTTAGAATAGGCCACTGTAGACTATTGGGTCACCTTTACCGATTGAGGATCTCATACACAGATGAATGACCATGTGGATCCGGAACCCAGACGCCAGAACACATACGTCAGGTCTGCCCAACATACACAGAGCAGAGACAGCAGATCTGGCCAGATGATACAGATGAGGCACAATCTATGGGGCAGCCGCTTTGACTTGGAGAATACAGTATACTTCGTCTTGACGACAGGCCTGACAATATAGCATGCCAACAGATGCTGAACGCAGAAGAAGAAGAAGAAGAAATTCATTTGAAAATCAATGTCTTCGAATACTCTTCAATACTGGTTGAGAAGAATCTACTTAAAAAAAGCAAGTAATAGAAGAAATGTTATGTTTGTATATAAGACCATGATGGACAAATATCGGACATGCTCTTAAAAGGAATGGAAACAGACTGCTAATACACGCAGTAAAAGTGTAGCAGCAGATGGAAACACGAATAAAGGAATGATCAAGAGAGAACAACCTTTCCAGAGCAACCATCAACGAGGATGTGACTTGATCACAGTAACATTCAGTTTTTACAAGCATCACATCACTTGAACTGAAGAACTATAGCTTCTGTCATATGCACGATATTCTTCCCTGAAGTAACTTAGACATTACAGCAATTCTGTGTATTTTTATTTCAGATTGTTCGCCGAATTTGTATGGTGTAGAGTGTACTAGACATTGTTCTTCCAATTGCCTTGATGGAATATGTGAAAAGAGATCTGGACGATGCAATAAATGTAATAATGGCTACACTGGAGTTTCGTGTAGTGGTTAGTATTTACTGTGTGTTGTGTGGTAATAAAAACAACGTTAGATTACATAACGTGAATTAACGAAACTAAAAGAACTATCACGAAAGCTGTTTCAATCACATCATGAATATGAACATAGAAAAGACAGAAGTAATGTCTACAGGAAGAGAACCCACTACAATCACCATACGGATAAATGATAAATTACTAAAGCAACTACAAAAATGTAAATATTTTGGAAGAATTTTCACAGACGACAGAATGATGATCATATTGTTCCAGTTAATAATTAATAAAACCAACTTTGTTAATCATGAACGTACAACATGTTTAAAAACAAAACTATCCAAATGGTACCAAAAAACAAATCATAAATACAATCTTTTCATATCAACATTGCGTTATTAATGTAAGACACATAGACTAATAAAATAACACAAAAAAGCTTACTGTGATTGTAAATGAACTTTCTAAGAAAAGCATCTAACAGAGCAAGAGGAGACAATATGAGAAATTAAGAGATTAAAATACTTGTTGGAACAACATCTGTGGTCGGTTGGTTCGTGATCCAGCTGTCTATGGGATCATGCCCTTTGAGCCAATGTCATTAAAAAGGCATTAAATTGCTCGAATCTGTTTATTTTCGGCCCTATCAATATACAATTGCAAATTCACAATGATATAGGGTACAAGTTCTATTATCTAATGTGACCTATCTCATACTCTCAATCACGTGATATTAAGTTTCTTACGTCTATTGAATTATACAATTTGTCCTCCTAAAACTCTACTCACACTTTCAAGAAATTTATCAGTAAACTTTCCTTCCAACACGACATGAACGAAGCAATTATTCTTTCATTCCTTTTTGAAAATAGGTTTGGACTGTTTTTGTGTTAAAAGGGCAATCTTGTATAATACAAGAGGCATATTCCATTCTGTCCTCTGCAGCAGTACAATTCTTTTTCAACAGGTGATTTGGTAAGAACAAAACTATTTGTCGTCTCCAAGTGCCTATAACATTCTACATCAGACATTCGAATCTTATAGTACAACTAGATTCTCTTCTGGAAGTCTAATGATTTGTTACTTTTCCCGCCAAACCTCATTTCCACTTGCGACCTTGTCCACCTCGTTTTTTCTGGAGACGATTCTTGCACAAACAGGATGTTTTTCTAGAATGTCTACTTAACACCCACTATCTACCCTACATGTATTGTTCATTATGATCTAGCCTATCCTTGACTCTGTATCTATTCTCACCACGAGAATAGTAATTTTCTACGTGAATATATATTTTTAGCGCTGTGATGTATATAACTTCATGTTACATTTAGACTGTGACAAAACAAGACAAATTTGCTAACACGCAAATTAAAATGGTAATGAAAATAGAGGAAATCATGAATATTGTTGAGGAAAACACTACATCGTGTGTAATATGAATGAATTGTGACAATTGGGAGACTGTAGAAAATAATGACTTTCCGTCTGACAAAGTATGTCTAAACAGTCTATTGATTACGCAATTGAGGAATAATTGGCTGAGTTATACTGAGAAAACGTAATTTTCAGGAATATGTGTTCAAGGGCGAATAGTTGTTTCAGATAATTTATCTGAAAGATTAACATTTATATACGAGAACGGACCGATGAGGAGTCAGGCATATAGTTCGTCAGCAGAGGTAAAGAACATAAATGTAGATGTGTTACATTGAAGCTATACGGAGTGGATTTACACAGAAACGCAGGAGCGGGAGATTCAGCTATGAGACCATCTCATTTTGGGTGTCTTATCGTTCTGAGAATTTTACAGTGTTCATGTATATACATGGATTATTAGTTCGTAGTGAGTGAATCCAGGATTTTTACCAAATTTTCCTAGAACGAATTATTATTACTTTTGTTGATGTGACATTGCTAAGGTTCGTCATGATGAATCATTGAAGATGTCATTGTTTACTTCAAGTGATTCGTTTTGTTGATGCAATAAAAGAGGTGAAAGTGGACATACCTGATCATATGAAAGATCGTTGTTACTTCAAGTGCAGAATTGGGATGTAAGCCTCAGAATACTAGAAGTTGGAAGCACAAAGACGTAACTAGTTGCAAACGCGGTAGTTTATGAAGCAGATCCAAAAGTTACGTTTACAACTTTGAGTGGTATCAATCGTTGCCAGAGATTATACTTTTATTGTTGTATACAGTGGTCATATTTGCCACACAGTTCACAGCTAGAGATTATAAGATGCATCAACTGAATTACGAAATGTGCTACATAGTAGCCATACTGTTCATTGCTAGAATTGCATACATTTTGCACTAACTGGATTACTATATTGCTGCATATAGAGACCATAGATACCAAACTGTGCATCGCTAGAGAATATATAATACATCATTTAAATTCTGAAATGTTAAATTATAAAACCAACAGATACAATGGTTTGGTCATCTGGAAAGAATGTTGTGTGATTCATTAGTTTATAAAACACATACGAAGAGAGGAGAAGCAGAAAGAAGAGTCAATGGTAGGCCTAGAGTACGCTGGATCGACAACATCAAAGAGACATTACACGAACACCAAAACACATTATCTGACGCTGCCAGAAAAGCGAGAACAAGAACATTGTATCTCCATCGAAACACGTAAAGGGTAAACGAGGAAGGGTGGAAGAAAAGAAGAAGAAGAAGAAATGTGCTGTTTAAAGTTGATTATGAGGTTTCTGTTTACAGTTGTACTAGTTGTGATATTGATCATTGCCATATATTATATTTTGCTCTAACTTGATTGATAAATTGTTGTATACAGTCAATCCTATTGCCATACTGATTATCATCCGAAATACATAATGAATCCACTGAATTATGAAATGTATTGCATTAGTTAGCATGCTGGTTTTTGCCAGAGATTGTATTTGCTCTAACTGGATGACAGAAGTGTTATATAATGTCGTCATATTGCCATACTGTTCATCAGGAGAGATAATATTATGTATGAAGGGAATTATAAAATGTACTGTATACAACTGTCATAGTTTGCACCGTGGGCATTATAATGAGATATCAGCTAGGTCTAACTGAGGAGCTAACGGTTCAAATCAAGGGGATTATGAATTTGCGATATCACAGCCCTATGAGTTGTCAGATTGCATGTGTTGATTCTACCTGAGGTTCGTGATATATATATATATATGTGTGTGTGTGTAATCAGAGATTTGTAATTGGTACCTGTGTTGAGTTTCTTCCCATTACTTGACATAATCATTGCACTTGCAGACTTCCGATATGTTCAAGAAATGTCATTATGTCTACTATTTCTTTCGTAGAATTAGTTTATAAGAAGACAGATACAATAAAATGTAGTAACTGTGCTCCAATTAACGAATTGAAAAAAGGATATTGTTAATTGTCAAAATGTAACTGTACAGAACTTTCATTAATGCTTGTTTTCCTGTTATGGAGTGATGTGAGGTTTTTTGACGGTGGAAATAAAGGCCGCATTGCCATAGCTGTTAATACCGTAGCATAACGTGAATGAAGACGTTTCTATTGCACCTGCATCCTTGTCCCAACCGTGAATTGAATCCAGGACTTCAGGTATATGAGACTGACGTTCTAGCCATTCTGTTACTTGCTCAATTAATTTGTAACAAATACCTGAAAATTGATCACATGAAATATGTAGGTATGTAATGCTTCATACATGAGAAATTGAGACTTGCAAGTTTTAAAATTACAAATTACATATTTACCTCATATCAAATGGCAATAGAAAGTTTAAAGAAAGGAAAAGCTACAGGCAATGATGGCTTAACAACAGAAATGATACACGCAGGTGACGAAGCCAGAATCAAGATTTACCACAAACTACGCTGCAAAATATGGGAAAGCGGCATATGTCCTGAGGAATGGAAAAAAAATCATTATATATACCCCTCCTAAAATAAAGGCGACCTTCAGATTTGCTCTAACTACTGAATTATATCCCTTATAAGTGAAGCAAAAAAAAAAATATTAAACATCATAATGCAAAGAATCAAACAGAAATTTGAGATGGAGATAAACGAAAAACAAGCATGTTTCAGATCGGGCATAGGAACAAGAGATCACATCCTTGACATGAGATTGATCATGGAAAAGTGTAGGGAATTTTCAACAAACCTGCACATGTGTTTGTTTCATAGATTACTCAAAAGCGTTCGACTGCGTCCAACACCAGCAACTATGGAAGATAATGAATAGCATGAGTTTCCCAAGACATCTGATTCATATAATAGAGGAACTTTACCAATATCAAAAGACTGCAGTGAAGTTAGAGGGCGATCTCTCAGAGTGGTTTGATGTACAGAGTGGAGTAAGGCAGGAACGCGCACTCTCCCCATACCTGTTCAACATCTACGCAGAAAGTATAATGATTAAAGTGAGAGAAGACATACACAACGCTGACTACCACGCTTTAAACATATATGGATTAATAATTCCGTAACTACGCTACCTAGACGACACATTACTTCTTTCAAATGATATAAAGGGATTGGAACAACTAATCAATAACACGAAGAAATATAGCGAATCACAAAACTTGTATTTGAACATGCAAACAAATAAATCAATCATGTCAACAGATATAACAACACACCAACCAAAATTCAGAATAGACAATACCGAGATAGGATGTGTGGATAAATTTGAATACTTATGAGCAAACATCAACGGTGCAGGAGACTGCATGGCAGATATAAGGAAGATATTGGCAATGGCATATTGTAAAATAACACGGCTGAGAAACATATGGAAAAACAACAAAATGGAAACGAAAGTGCTAATGTTACGAACTTTTATTTTTCCTGTTTCAACATACGGCTGTGAAACATGAACCCTAAGTAAAATAGCGGCAAAGAAGATCAACGCCTTCGAGCTGAAATGCTACAGAAAGATACTTAAAATATCCTGGAAGGAAAAAATCAAAACAGATAGTATAAACAAATTGAAGATTCAAGTGTGTTGGTTACTAAACACAATAACAAAAAGAAAACTACGTCTGTTTGGTCATATACAGACACACAACTGTTTAGAAAGACACAAATGGAGGGAAGAATACCTGGACAGAGGACAAAGGGCAGACCAAGAAGACGATGGACTGACGACAATAAAGATAACATGAATACATCGCTAGAAAATGCAAGCCACATCGCTCAAGACAGAGAGAGGTTCAGAGTTCATTGGGAAGACATCGTTCTGGAAAGAATACGTCGCATAACAAACACATTTCAACACATAACCTGCTTGTACGTTGGCTTCCACGTTCTCAAACTCCTGCAGATTTGTATAATAGAGTTTGGAGAACGGAATGTGCTGTGATATGTTGTGCAATGGATATTTTTCCCCTACATATCTCATAACATATGTAATGCCGTGTTATTACTTACATGAAAAGAAAACAGTGCTTCTATTTTTTGCTCCTTTGCCTGGCCTCGGCGAAACACGGGTTGATTGAAGAGTTGTAATCACGCCCAACAGATCAGTCATGATCCTCTTCTTGTGGATAAGTGTATATTGTTGTCGGTTGTGTTTACATAAGACTTTTTGGGTAAAAATGTGTAATTAAATTATTGTTTTATTCTGTCTAGATTGCAGGTTAATTGAAACATTTTGGATTATGATCAACTTTGTGATGTTCATGAAAATATGATTGATATAATGTATTGATAATGTGTTATGTATTGATAATGTGTTATGTATTGATATTAGGGCAAGATTGCCAAGATATACTACATACTATTCTAGCCTTAGAATAATTGTACCAAAATTCAGGACAATTGCTTATTAGATTTGCAGATGATTAACTTTGTTATCGACATTTTATAATTACCAATCTATAAGTGAAACTAAGTGATACGATACTATTAATCAATCAATCAAATCAAGTGTAATGTCATGCGGAGTAGACGTTAATGCTTCTCTACAACTCTGTGTATCGTGTGCATATGTTCTGTTTGTTATACTGTTTTGTATCACAGCCACAACCCACCCAGAAATATCTCACTTTGTCTTCATCTTTATCAGATCATCTGCATTTGTTCTATGGATGATGGTTTATGTAACATAATATACATCTAAACATACTTGTCTTCATTTTCTCATACTCATGATAAAAATGGCAGGGTGCATTGAGGCACAAATCAATTTGTATGTATAGTTACACATGTTTGACACCAATGTGGCTAGCGAGAATCAAACATTGCTTAATCAGTGGCATGACAATCTCTACCTCGTAGTACTCGCCCCAAAATCTTTTTTTAAGAAAGTATATGACTATACTATCCTGGAAGCATCATATGCCAAAGAAATCAATCACAGATGCAGCATAGCATGCAGGATCGTGGACAGATGTATGATATGTTCAAAAACAAATATGTGAGCATGTACAACACAACCGCACTATATAAAAACATCATCATAGAAAACACTAGGTTACCAATGTGTTACTTGGAAACTAACAACATAATACAAAGGAGAACGTGTTAAAACATAAATGATTTTTCTACGTAGAATCCTTGGAGTTACAATAAGGGACATAATAAGAAACGAGAACATCATAAGACCAACAACGACAATGGCAATCCTCGATTACTTCACAAGACTACAGATTATCTTGATTTTGCATGTTAACGATGACCATTAGACAAGAGGCCCGCAAAAATCATTACTATACTGAGATGACGAATACTTGGCCAAGGGCATACCTTGCATACGATGGATTACAGAAATAAAACGGTCAAAGAAAAAACAATATGATGCACACAATAAGCAATCTTCAGGGAACTTTTCAACACCTAATTCTGCAAGACAGAAAGGGGCATAAAACAGAAACAAAGAAAAACAAAGAATGAAGGCCTACTTGTTAATGACTGAAAATTGCGTTACCTTTTTCAAGAAATAAGAAATAAAAACATGTGGTACACTTACCCATTAAAAAAATGTATCCTATAAAGAGAAGACACATAGATTTAAATGTTTAGGCCTAATATTAGTAGATATGCCGACCGCACTTTATCTGTAGTTTTTTTTTTCTCCCATTGTGAGAAATGAGCTTGACAAAAAATGAAACACAACATTTGAAATTTTAATAAAAGATAATAAATGTCGTATATTTTTTGTATTAATTGATACACAAATACGTTATAGCGTCTTCTAGTTTGTGATCATTCATAAAGTGGTGTAACGTATCGTATATGAATTGTTGATCCTAATGTAGGCCTAGATCTTCTTATGTAGACATAAGGAATAGGTCGTGTATTATTGATTATTGTTCTACATAAGGAAAGAGTACATGTCCCTATGTTAATAACATTAGAAGGCAGCTGAACTATTGATATAAAACATACACTCTAGAGACACATGAGAATG
>CM067305.1:57946663-57981364 GCA_034231615.1 Meghimatium bilineatum
GTTCAATTTGAGCCGATACGTGGAGAATTGTCATGTTTTGTTTTATTGTATGTTTTTTAATATATACTTTTTTAGATATATTTTTATTAATAGGCTAGGTAAGTGTTTTAGTAACCTGTTTACCTCATTTTGCGTTACTATTTGTTCATTAGGTTACTGCGGCACCATCCACTTTGTCGGACACCCTCTGACCATTTGGTTATTTATATAAGATAGATAGATAAGATAGATACGATGGCGTATTTACGCACTTTGTTTTTACAGTTTGTAGTTTCGCCGATAGTGAGTACCAGTCCATCCCATTCATTGTGTGTGTATTTCCAAAAACACATAAAAGTTATTCAGCAATATACAGTCCGACATAATTGGCAAACATATCAAGTTGTTTTGCAGTGTCACCAGCAGATTTATAAGACACATCTCTTACGTGTTCCGCCATGTGATACGCTAGTGAGAACACAATTATAATACGGCCCCAGTACACAATTTTGTCATTAAATATTTCATTGACAATAGAAGTGAACATATAACATATATTTTTTTCAGAGATCTCCCGTCTCGCAATCATTTCTGTAATTTTGCTATTATGGCTCTTCAATAATTCCGTAACACATACACGTAGCGTTTTGCAGTGTATAGATTCATTTTCAGCATACTCAGTGACAATAAGCTCTCCGGCTAATTCACACGTTTGTTTGCGAAGATTGTCAATGTTACCATGCATCGTTCTAGCCTGATCATAAATACCTCACCCACGTATTAATTCTTTCACTATGTTTATCACTTAGTGTTATTTAGTATATATACACTAACTACATTGTTGTGTTTTCTACAGCTCATCATGTCAGAGAGTATACTACAAAAATTATTAGATTATATTCATGACTAGCCACCACTTCTGTGTGAATAATGTTTACATCATTTAGGGAATCAATTGGGTCATTCGTGTCTCACGGATACTACTGATGACTACATACGTAGACATCTAGATGATGCTCTGAGAACAGTTCTCTCAGTGGACGAGCTACTTAATTTAGCATATGAACAGATTGCGGATAAGTTAGTAGATTTCGAAAATGCAAAAATACACAGACATTATAACACATAATTTCTAAACAGTATGTCAGTGCTGGAGATTACATAGATGTGTTCATGACGATAATGAATCTACTTCTCCTCTAACTGTATAATACATGTTTTGATGTTGTCATTAACATTAAAAATACATATATGATTCTACTCTAACTATATAATATATGTTTCGATGTTGTTAATAAAAACAAAATTTCATACTATACTTGTTATTTCCATTTTATTAATGTTGTATACACTTTTGTCATATTACCAGACACTCATTACATACATCAGGGTTGACATTAAATAATTTTTTAATATATTCTTTTGGCACCACACGGTGAGATCCGCTGGTGTGTACCTAATGCACTTATTGTGCAATATATACTATTGTCACAGCACCAGACATTATCAGGGATACCAATAAAATAAAATCAACAGACACATTCAATCTGTGCATTTTTTACAGCAATACATTTGCCATTTTTGCTCAGAATCTTCCACAAGATTTGATAGTATGAACTATCACATAGCACATCAACACGTATCGACTACATTACATAGCGACTCATCATCTACACCTGATAATTTAACTTCAGGAGCCTTCCATGAATAATCATTAGTACCATCATCTTCGTCGCAGAGCTCCTCTGCCTCTTCGGTCACTCCCGAGACACAGGTATGATTACATCGGCGTCCTCAGATAAACGACAGAGATTAGACGACGAGTACATTATTCTATACGTCTTGCCTGATGATGTTAGAAAGATATACGATGATAACTGGAGATCCCTACGGTCTCATGAGAATTGTAGTACACGTATATGTAGTTATACTTTCTTCAATAGACCTGACAGACCATACACACTAGATTGGTCCCACCACCTCAGAGACATATTTTATAGGCAGACTACCAGGTTCCGTATTAATGAATCTAATCACCTCTTATTACGAAATAAAGTAGATGGAGAACTACGTCTTTTTCATGCATCCATGAACAATTCAACTCTGCTTGATACGCCCTACTTCATTAATAATAGACATGATCTGGATACATTCTGTGCGTTAATGCCTGACACTGACATTTTTAATTCTGCAAGAATGGTGCGTCCAGATACTAGTTGGTTAGTTGAAATAGTTCCATCAACATGTTTTTATTCATATTCAACCGATTTTCCTATCGGTTGTTTATTTTCGGAACTTGCAGACCATATTATTAACAACAAATATATTTACACACTGCAATCCAATTGCAGTGATGGTTCCCCATACACTGACAAGCTATGCTTTTTCAGGTGCTTAGCTCTGTTCAGAGGGGCGAGTTTGAGAAGTCTTCAAATAAAAAAATACAAACTTTTAAGACAGTGGTACCACAACGCTGTCAAAGATTTCCGTGGAGTGTCTTTACATGACCTACCTGCCCCTGAAAAAACTATACAGAGTAAACATCGATATTTTTGAGTATAATGGCACTAAGGTACTTACACCTGTGCTTAGAAGCGGTAGCGAGTATAACAGGACCATACGAGTACTACTTTACGAGGATCATTTCATGTATATAGTAGATGTCGATAAAGCAACTCACTGTTTCGGATGTATAAATGTGGAAAATTGTGGAAGCTATGTGGTAGTATGAAACGTCATCTGAAAATGTGTAATGGTGATAATACTAAAGTTTATTTTAGAAACGGAGTTTATACCCCGTCCCAGACAAAATGGGTGGAATTGTCATCACATGGTATAGATGTTGACATAAGCTACGTGTATCAATACAGGGCAACATATGATATAGAAAGCTACTTTACTAATGAAACTTTACCAGATAAAAGTACTTCAACAACATATCTTTCTAAACATAATATTCTAAGTTGCTCTGTGGCGTCTAACGTTCCTAAGTATGAGCAACCTATCTGCTTTGTGAGCACAGGTGTTTCTTATTAATTACTTCGTAGAGTAATACATTATCTTGAAAAAAAATTCTGATGCTGCATACGCGATTTTGTTAGAAAAGTTTGAATATGTTTTTCAAACAGATTACAGAACTTGACGTTCCTCATCTATAAAAACGTCTGGACGGGTACTTAAGGCAAATGCCTGTAATTGGTTTTAATGCAGGAATATATGACATGAATGTTGTACTACCATTTTTTATTAAGTATTACATGTCTAAACATAATTTGAATGTTGCTAAGGTTATAAATACAACGGCTGAAGAGGAGATTGACGATTATGTTGATAATTATGTATTAGACGACGAGGGAGAGACATTAGACGGTAAGGATTATGTTGATACAGATGTAATAGCAACAGAGGGTGGGCGTTATAAGATGTTGAATAGTATAGGCACTACATTTGGCTATGTGGTAAAGAGAGAGAACACATTTATGTGCATATCCACTGACACATTGAAATGGTTAGACATAATATCTTTCCTGGCCCCTTGTTATAATTATATAAGCTATCTCAAAGCTTACAATATAGAAGAAACAAAAGATTACTTCTGTTACGAAAACATTACCGACCTGTCTAAACTAGACGAAAAAGCCTTGCCCCCTCATAAAGCTTTTTATAGTTCTTTAAAGAGCTCAAATATTACCGAGGATGAGTACGCCCACTGCCAAAAAGCGTGGACTGATAATAATATGACATCTTTATGAGACTTTTTATGTTGGTATAATAACAAGGATGTGGGCCCATTCCTTGTGGCTTTAGATCAGCAGGTCCAGTTCTACGCAGATTTAGGTGTAGACATGTTCAAGGACGCGATTTCAGTTCCAGGTATCACTCTTAGGTACCTTTTTAAAACCATTCCTAAACATGTTTCATTTTTTCTATGTTCAAAGAAACAAGCTAACTATCACAATATGATAAGAGATAATATAGTCAGGGGTCTTCCATGAATAATCATTAGTACCATCATCTTCATCGCAGAGCTCCTCTGCCTCTTCGGTCACTCCGCGAGACACAGGTATGATTACATCGGCGTCCTCAGATAAACGACAGAGATTAGACGACGAGTACATTATTCTATACGTCTTGCCTGATGATGTTAGAAAGATATACGATGATAACTGGAGATCACTACGGTCTCATGAGAATTGTAGTACACGTATATGTAGTTATACTTTCCATTATATTTCATAGGTACCATGAAAAAGACAAAAATGGGTTTGGAGGTGGGATACTGGTTAAGTCTGTTAAAGGTTATGACGCCAACTTGTTATACTTTTGGGCACTTATGGAAAAATGCCACCAGACTTAACTATTACACGTATGGTAGAGGACAGATTTATACCTCACAAAGTAAATGTATTTAACATCCAGTGTAGAGAATATTTGACATGGATAAGCCACAAGGAGAATATAGAGTTACAGACCCAGTTTAATAGTAGAGAAATGCGTTTTAGGGGGAGCGAAATATTCCAGTTGTATTAATTATTTCACTATGTTTATCACTTAGTGTTATTTAGTATATATACATTAACTACATTGTTGTGTTTTCTACAGCTCATCATGTCAGAGAGTAAACTACAAAAATTATTAGATTATATTCATGACCAGCCACCACTTCAGTGTGAAGGATGTTTACATCAGTTAGGGAATCAATTGGGTCATTCGTGTCTCATGGACACTACTGATGACTACATACGTAGACATCTAGATGATGCTCTGAGAACGGTTCTCTCAGTGGACGAGCTACTTAATTTAGCATATGAACAGATTGCGGATAAGTTAGTAGATTTCGAAAATGCAAAAATACTCAGACATTATAACACATAATTTCTAAACAGTATGTCAGTGCTGGAGATTGCATAGATGTTTTCATGACGATAATGAATCTACTTCTCCTCTAACTATATAATACATGTGTCGATGTTGTCATTTACATTAAAAATACATATATGATTCTACTCTAACTATATAATATATGTTTCGATGTTGTAAATAAAAAACAAAATTTCATACTATACTTGTTATTTCCATTTTATTCATGTTGTATACACTATTGTCATAGTACCAGACACTCATTACATACATCAGGGTTGACATTAAATATTTTTTTTATTTTTTTTTTAAATATTTTTTTTTGGTACCACACGGTGAGACCCGCTGGCGTGCACCTAATGCACTTATTGTGCAATATATACTATTGTCACAGCACCAGACATTATCAGGGTTACCAATAGAATTAAAAATTAATAATTAAAAAAAAATTTTCGGGGGTCGTTCTTAACCTCTATAACTACTCATATATGTCTAAATATTGCCAGTGACCCAACGGTAAATCCATTGTTGTGTACACAGTTGTTGCGAATATTGTGTTGAGCTGTTCTAAGGTTGGTTGGTATTCCTGGTTTAGGTAGACTTGTTCCTCCTGTCATGCCAGTTTATCAGCACTATCGTTACCGCTGACATCTTTGTGTACTACTGTTGTGTAGTAGTGATGTCATAGGGTGTAAGTTAATTATATTTGTAGCTTGAAGTATGGTACTTATAGTTTCCTCTGATGCTGTGATATTGGATTACAGACACAAAGAGATTGCATAATATTGCTGTGAATATATGTATATATATATATATATATATATATATATAATATATATATATGGCTGTTTTATCATATTAAAATATGCATTTGTTGAACGAATTACCCTTGATTATAATTTTTTATTTACATCTTTATTTCAGAAACTATTGGATCGCCTAAACTATGGATACCTTTTTTTGTTATTTTTGCTTCTGTTTTAATTGCAGTACTTCTGACTCAGAGAAATGATGACACGTATTTAAATGAATAGATGACTCAAATAGCCCGCAGATCTACTCGGGAGTTTAACGGATTCAAACACTCCTTCGCCCTCACCAGTATCAAAGTTCAATATTAATTTTAGTACTAGAAACTTAGTTAAATGTGGTCCGAAAGAGAAACCCTCCCACCAATTATCAAAATGGCCAACATCATTTTCCTCGAAAGCTTGCATTTACACACAAGAACGAATTGGTTTCCTTTTTAATAATATTATGTGAAATTATGGATGCCTCTCTATGTCCCCGTGACTCAATAACAATATGGAAAAATCAAATTCACGAACCAAAAAGTAACATGTGAATTCAGTTACTTTTATATGCGTGGCAGGCTTTTCATGTTCCTGTACGAGTAGATGTCAATTAAATACCCGTGAAAGTAATTGCAAGTGTGAATGGGAACTCTTCGCATGTTACTTTAACTAATATTAGACTGTTTAAAAGCCTTAGATTGCCGATTTCATTCACTTTCTCAAGAGCAATTGATTGCATAGCAGTGCACATTTGCACGTGATCTTGCAATTTTCATCCTTCAGTTTATCATTAGTAAATGTGTAGAGCCTACTGATTTTTTGAATGATAAACTTGTATTTGTCGACGAAATTATTTTGAGCCCCCCCCCCCCCCTTTAAATGCAATTTATTGTAATTTTGTAAGTTCACTTTTTTTTAGAATCGAGGTTATTTATGTATAGAAAAACTGTTTTCATGACTAATTGACTGTCTAATAGTGTATTTTGTTCGCGTTTTTGACATTTCTTTTAAATAACAATGTCCAATTGAGTAATTAATTATCTTTTCTTATAATCTCACAGTTTGATTTAACTACGAAACTCTGCTAGAGCACATTTAAGAATTGTTATTAGAAATTGTACTATGCGTTTTGACCACATCCTAAGAACAGGAAATCATCCTGAGAATGATTACATGGCCTACATTATGCAATACACGTTAAAATTTCGGTTATGTAGAGCAAAGAGTTAATTTATTAGACACATTGATAACGAATGTAGCTGTGAAACGCTAAGAATGAATCTTTTGACAGACACGTATATCGTTGTGAAGTGTTAAAAGTTAATCATTTGTAACGAAATGAGAAGCTTAACTTTACGAAGGACTACACGTTAATCTCTTGATACGAACTGGCACAAATAGCGCTATGTAGAGCTAAGCGTTAATATCTAATCGGGATTCTTGATTAGAAACTTGCTTCACAGCACGCGGGACATTGCCATAAGTAATCCGCCCTCCACTCCAGCAGCCATCCCAGTGTATGTTGACTCGGAGTTCCGGTCAGTTGTTGATCGTGCGATCTTCGAGACTTTCCAACAAATTTACTTTGCCTCCCCTCACCTCTGAATACTCCCATTTCGAACATTCTCTGTATGGGTGCGTTCTCAACCTTATTGACATCATCCGCATCTTGAAATGAATTTATTACTGCCTTTATTAAATTTTCTTTATCTCTTCTCAGCAATGAGCCGTCTATCGCCGCATTTCATGCCAATAAGTCGGCTCTCTCGTTTCCTCTGACCCCAGCATGACCAGGGCAGTATATCCATGTAATGCTCTGGAAAACTGAGTTGTTCAATAAGTCCCACCATTCTTTTCTTAGCTTGACCTTTTCTATCTTGCGCAACATGCTCTGAGAGTCTGTGAGTATTACCGCGTGTGTTGATGTGTCAGTTATCAACCAATTACGAGCTGCTTACTTCCCTCTATCTCCATCCTCATGTTCGACTTGACAGTAGAATATGCTGAAGATTTCTCAACCAACGTCACGCCATTTCTGTAGGTAACCAAACCCCAACCGCTTTTATTTGAGTTTCTGCTAACAGAGCCATCTGTGTATATAATTATGTCTTGTGGTTTCGAGTGTAGTTGGGCGAGTTCGTGCACTGTATCCTGAGCCCTGACTGCCGTCCGTTAAAAGAATTATTATTATAAATTGTGTTTGACGTTTTGACAACATCATAAGAAAATGAAATCATCGTGAGATTAATTACATGGCCTACATTATGCAATACATGTTAACATGAATTTGATGAGTCGGCTTTATTGATTATTACATTTGGTGGAATTTTGGAAATCCATGATTTTCACAGTCATTTTCTAGTAATTTAAAAGAAAATCAAATGTTCTTTAAATGTAAACTAACAAACTTCATTAATTGTAGATTTAGGGATAATAGGGATAATAACAGTCGGGAACTGAGAGGTATTTCGATTTTTTATAGAGAGAAATGTTATAAAAATAAGTGAAGTTGTGATTGGTGTTATTTCCCACAGTTCCTGTGAAAATAGTAGCTAAAAATGTGTAATGAATAGTAACTCACAAACATAGCAATGAATAGAACATGTTGCTATGTTTTTAACAAAGATTGCAATCTTTTTTACAACGCATCATTAAATAGTAGCCCCAATCAATCAACCAAGGTTCATGCCGAGTGGC
The DNA here is from genome assembly GCA_034231615.1 of Meghimatium bilineatum. Taxonomy (NCBI): domain Eukaryota; kingdom Metazoa; phylum Mollusca; class Gastropoda; order Stylommatophora; family Philomycidae; genus Meghimatium; species Meghimatium bilineatum. Next base: position 57,954,994 of record CM067305.1, read on the forward strand.
GTAGGTCACAACTCTCTGTCTCTTGTATTGTTAATAAGTTCAGTTGATGACTTCTTGGTGTGCCACAGTGATTCCCATCCAGAAATTGCTATCTTTGTCTTCCTCTGTTTATTCTTTCCTTGGTCTTTCCGCTGGTCACTTAATGTTCACATTAAGTTGGTCACTTAATGTAAACATTTTATCAACGAAATCCGTCTGATAATTTGCAATTGCAATTATGTTTGACCTCATAACTGTGAGGCCCAAGTCTCGACCATGGTATTCTGCAGTATAGAAGACATATTTACAGAAAGTCAACAATCTTTCATTCATTACGACTTTTATTATTGTCGTGTTTATACTTGGTAACTATTATAACCATATAGGAGCCGCGTGTCACCTCAGTTACACAGCCATATCTTTGAGATAACCCTATATGAGCCGCGTGTCACCTTATATACTTGAAAGAGCTTTATCTATTTTTTTGCCTTTTAAAAACAATAAGTGTATGCGTACTTTCTGTTCAGATGTCTTGTGATAGTCGATAGTCAAGCTTTATTATATACGCAGTGAATATTACACTAACTAATCCCACATTTGTATTACTAAGTAATTACTATAACTAGCAACACTGTTAATTAACATGCACCGATATTAGTCGAAATATATCCATCAAGTAGCGACACTATTCTACAAATACCCCTTTGGCCCATTGTATTTGTTTTCATCACACAATAATTTGTTCACAATACTAATTGTCATCTTAACAACCGTAATTCGTCTGTAGTATCATACCAGTGTCATATGCAGTGGTGTAAACTGTATCTCATTGTGTTTAATTTTAAGGGTAACATTTGTTAAAATGAAATGCTACATTTCAGTACTGTAGATTTGTAGCATTTTTTTTTCAAAATTAGAAATGAAGATTAGTTGTATAAACATCTAAACATATTACAAAAGTGTTAGGTGTCATTATTGTAATAAATTGTGAATGTTTTCATTTAACATGAGTTAATTTTTTTGACAGTTGATTTTGAGATTGAGTAAATTTCAGATTACATTATAATTTTATTGCATACATTTATGTATGTAGGGTAGTCTATGGATCATTGTGCAATTATCATTTTTATATACACATAATTATCATTATGACTTTTTTTTAAATATGCAGCCATCGACAAGTGTACTTATAAGGAGGTATACGAAATGTGTTCTCATCACATTGTGAAAAAAAGTGAATACATATGACACTTAACAGGAAAAAAATACTAACACTGGAATTAAATAGCTAAAAGGAAACTACACATGGTTAGTCATATAAAGGAAGACAACAGTTTAGAAAGTCAAATAATGTAGGGAGAAGGACCTGGCAAGAAGAAAGGGCGGACCAAGATAACGATGGACTGAAGCCATTAAAGACAACATGAATACGTCGTTGGAAAATGCGTGCCGCATGGCCCATGACAGATAAGGGTTCCGGAACTTCATTGTGAAGACACCGTTCTCGAGAGAATACGTCACATTACCACCTTTAAATTGTCTTCCACTACACTCTGTGATTGTCTATTTTGTAAGCGTCCAATGACGTATCGTTGATCTGTAGTGAGATGAACCACATCTGCACATTGTTTTTTCAACAACATTTATTACGTGACAGTCAATCTTTTAATAGGCATTAAATAATATTGTCTGAAAGTTTTGTATTTACTAAATTTCACGGGAATCCCAGCTATCTGTCAGGAGTTTTTGTGAAAAATGTTATCTTAACCGTGACCTCTTTCGTAGTATTATGAATCATTAGGTGAGTAAAATTCAGGTTGGCTGGCTGGTTGCTGCTTCATCGGTCAATGTGTTCATGCCCTTGACACAATGCCATTACGTGATATATGCATTCATTTGTGGGCTGTTCTTTTGTTCAATATAAGGATTTCCATTTATCTGGCACTGGAAGGAGAAACATTTTCCTGATGTTATCCAGTACTGAACATTCAAAAGGTGGTGGTGAACAGTTTCTTAGGGATGTGTGCACAGCCCACACCCTAGAGAGTATTGTGAATGTATTCTGTCCCGGTAACTGTTAATCCTTTTATCCCTTTTGTCTTTGTTCTTTGTTTTATTGATATTTCTGATTTATTTATATTGATAGTTAGGCTATATTCAATAGCCTTTGTAATTAACTTCTTTTTACCTCGAACTTAACCTTACAGACGTATGTAGACTGTCCGCTACTGAGAACATATGACCAATATATATATATATACATGATATAATTAAATAATTAACGGTTCAGAAAGAACCACCATTAACTATCATGAAACATCACACAATGCAATAATACGGGCATGTGATAACACATTCTGTGATGACAAACGATGTTTTTCATGGTACGGTAGAGGCTGGAAATAGAAGATATTGTCAGAAAAAAAATGCCTGGAAGATAATTGTGTGTTCATATATATATATATATATATATATATATATATATATATATATATATATATATATATATATATATATGTTCATATATATATATATGAACGCGCACTCATTCAGTGGCAGCCAGTGAGCGAGCGAATTATATCAGCAGGCTTCTACAACAAACATGTCAAGCTGACCTTGATAGACTGTTACGCTCCAACAAACGAGAGCACAGAGGATCAGAAAGACCAGTTCTACAACGCACTCATGGACGCAATTAACATGACCCGAAGACATGACATTATCGTTGTCATGGGTGATATAAATGCAAAATTGGGATTCGATAACACAGATGTTGAAAAGTCCATTGGCAAATACGGATTAGGTGATAGTATGACTTAAAACAAGGAGAGACTAATTGAACTGTGAGAAACTAGAAATCTTGCATTAGCCAGTACCTTTTTTACACACAAAAACATTCATAAAATCACTTGGCACTCTCCTGATAATAAAACAAAAAACCAAATCGACCATCTCTGCATCAATAGAAATTGTTATCGGCAGTACAAGATAATAGAGTATTCAGAAAAGCAGATATAAATACCGATCATAACCTCTGCATCGCGAAAATAATATCAAGTTTTAAAACAAAAACAACAAACATCTGATCATAAAAAGATAGACTCCCAACGATTGCAATCTGTCCGACTCAAAGAATTATGCAACACAGAAATTCAAAAATCATTATCTACATCAAACAATTTGAACGAACAAGATGTGAATGTCAAAGAAAACATTGAGAATCAATGGAAGTGTTTACAAACCGCTACAATAGAATCAGCAACAAATACTGTAGAGTTTATACAAAAGAAGAAGCCGTGGATTAGCCATAGCACATGGTCCAAAATTCAAGAACTTAAACAAGCTAAAATGAACCAACTAGCAGCAATATGATCCAAGACTAAAGAAATCAGCAAACAACAATACATCCTTCTAGAAAAAGATGTAGTCTAGCATTAAAAAGGACAAACATCACTACATCGAAAATCTAACTACTGAAGCGGAAAACGAATGAAAAATAGGCGACAGCAGAACACTATTTAATATCATACAACAATTAGGTAACAACCCAGCAAGAACAAACATTCCTGTAAAAACAAACACGGCAAAACACTGATCTCAGAAGAAGAACAAAAATCAATGTGGGCTGAACACTTTAACGAACTTTTGAACAGACCAATAGTCACACACATCCCCACCACAACGGAGGATAACCAAATGCCACTATTAAATACTTCATCTGAGAATATAACACTTGAGGAGATTAAATCAACTATAAACAATTTGAAAAACCATAAAGCCACAGGAGATGACGACAGTTCAGGAGAAATGTTAAAAGCAGCTGACGACACTTCCTTAAATCATCTAATATATATATTCAACCAAATATTGCAGAATGAATCACCACCACAGCAATGGAAAAATGGAATAATTGTTAAATTACCAAAGAATGGAGATCTGTCTGACTGCAACAATTGGCGAGGTATCACACTACTATCCATCCTTGGTAAAGTCTTTCTCAGTATAGTACTACAAAGACTAAGAGATTCCATCGATGAGGCTCTCAGAGAAGAACAAGCGGGCTTCATACTAACCGGTCAACAATAGATCACATCTACACCATAAGAACAATAATAGAAGAATCCACAGAAAGACAATCAAAACTCATGATTAAATTTGTAGATTTACAGAAGGATTTCGATAGTCTTCAGAGACCATCTCTACATACTCTCTGGAAAATGCTTACGCTTTACGGCATCACGACGAAATACATCAATATCATACAAGCTGTTTACTTCGATACGGCTTGCTGTGTAAGAACAGAAAGTGGCGTTTCCAGCTGGTTCCCAGTAACAACGGGAGTAAAAACAAGGATGTTTTTTGTTCTTAGTACTGTTTGCATCGCGATTGACTGAGTGATTAGAAAATGTACAGATCAAAGACAGATATAAATCAAATGAGTAAACAACAAGACCCTGGAAGATCTAACCTTCGCAGATGATATTGCTCTCCTGAGTTCAATACACCAAGATATCCAAGAAAAAAACAGAAAAACTCACATTTTATGCACAACAGATAAATACACATTTTTGCCTTCAAATAAATACACATACAACGATAATCATGAACTTTACCGGACTGACAGAATCAATTAAACTAGATAATACTATACTCGACAACGTTTCAAATTTCGTATATTTGGGAAGCAAGATAACAGCAGATAGGGATACCATCTCAGAAATCAAGACTCGAATCGCTCTCGCCTTTAACGCCTTTAACAAACTCTCAAACATCTGGATATCAAAGATCGCAAATAAACACATCAAACTGCGACTTTTCAATGCAAGTGTGATTCGAACATTGACATATGGATGTGAAAGTTGGAAATCTACCGCAAAAATGGATACGAAGTTAGTTGCTTTCGAGAATAGATGCCTCAGAAAAATCGCAAATACTAAATGGAAAGACTTCAAATCGAACGAAATACTAAGAGAAGAGACAAAACAAGAATATGCGACGAACGTCATCAGAAAACGTCACTGGACATATATATGCGACATACTTAGAATGAATGAAGATATAATTTTACGACAAGCCTTCATGTGGACACCAGACGGGGAAAGAAAACAGGAAAGATCAAAAACAATGCTAAGAAGAACATTTATGAATGAACTGAAATCAAAAGGCAAAAATGAATCTCTAAAATATTTGTATATATATATATATATATATATATATATATATATGCAATACGCTTTGGACACAAAAGTATATAGTTAGGTAGTTGTTGACCGGTGGAAGGAAGTGTTAGAATTAGCTATAGCACTACCCCTAACCACGGCCACCCCTACTAAACTCTAGAATTATCCTTTCTCTTCCAATGAGGTCTCATAGCATTATCGGAAGTTGTGTGTACTTATACGTCTCCACAATACCCCGTCCTGTAATATACCACTTCAAACTTCGAATTTTAATATATCATTGTCCTAGAACATGATAGACGGCAAGAGATATCCATCAGAAAAAAAAAAAACTATAGAAACTATTATATATGAAATCACAGCAAAGTGTCAAAAAATGATCGTGATTAAACTTATTGAAAATAGAGAATAATAAAGAAATATGACTAAAAGTATTGTCCGTCGTCTATGAGTGGAACTTCTTTTTTTTAAAACATGTGCTTTATGTAAGTACAATTGTTGTTAAATTCATGCAGCATTTCCTTATATTGATTGTTGTAGAGAAGTATGGTAAACTACTCCTGTGGGCACGGCACCTGATTATGAATCACTCACAAATGTGAGGAACTCGAGTTTTATTATATTTATATTGTGAAATACACACCTAACCCCTGTTATCCCCACATAAATATATCGAACATCTAAATGTCTAGCCCTGTTAGAGCAGTATCACGATATCCCAGCACAATTGTGTCTCAGAACAAATAGACATTTAAAAAAAAAATAAAACTGTTGGTACAATAATTTCCGTATTAAAATGACTGTGCATATAGCCTATTGGGTTCCTTACGTGAATATGTATCCACATTTTTTTTATACGAAAGAAACGATGCACTATTTAACAAAACGGATTTTCCATAAATGCCTATACAACGCAGCAACCACCAATCTGCATGCAGCGCACTCATATGTTCTGCCCATCCTCTGGAAGACCATTGTTGTGGGGAGGGGGTGCTCCTCAGTGTGTATCAATCAATCAATCAATAAACCCATAACCCTTCAGGGTCGTAGGGGTACCACATTGGATGCTTCAGCACACAGAGTCCTCCAGCGAATTATATCCTCAGCGATGCGAATGAGTGTGCAAATATCTTGCCCTGTCCTTTCCTTGATATTGTCTGTCCATGTCTTTATTTGTCTACCTCTGCTTCTTCCACCCTCGACAGTTCCCTGTAGTATTGTTTTTGACAAGGAATCGTGCCTGCATACATGTCCGAACCATGCCAGTGTATATATTGAATGATCAGTAGCAAGCGTATCGTGTTTTTTTTTAAATTTCAGCGGCACAAGCGTTATCTTAAATCAAGCCTATTATTACATACGTTAGATAGTGTGGGAACGTCTCCCCATAACAAATCTACCCACTGTTTTATACAATTAAAATGACTTCTAAAAGATGCCAGAATAAAGGCAGTTTCGTACCAAGTGTTACCACAGCAGAAACACCCGAATATTGACACCATCTCCAAAAGAACGTCAATAAACACAGTATACATGCCGACACTGTGCTGAATAAATGCCAGACCTGGACTCTTACTGAGAAACTATAACAAAAACTCGCAGTATGCGAAATGCATGAGAACAGTCTTGGGGATAATAAAAAGAGACAGAACAAAAAATGTCACTATGCGAAATATCATGACAACAATATTGTGCACCGACTATATAGGCACTTAAATGTTCAAATGCTTTGACCATCTGATCAAAAGGAACCAGATCGCTTTACCTCTACTTCCTTCAATTGGCGATCGTCTGAAAGAAAGAGACTACAGAACAAGATCAAGACAAAGAATGACATACATGATAGAAATGCTAAAACTTTAAGGCTACACTTTGGTCTCGTTCAAAGGCCTAGCACAGTAAGTCATATGTACTGTGACATTCATAAGGGCTGACACGAGTGTTCACTAGTCTTTTTGCTTATACTATTTGTCGACATTCAAAGAAAATGACTTTTAAAAGTAGCATATGTCAATAATCTGAGTTTTCCCTTGACCTTCAGCAAAAGAAAAAAAGTATTGACGTAAGTCTTCTTTGTGACACATTTCACTATTCTGGCGATTTTTATTGGTCTCAATGATTACATTTTGTGTAACTGCCAATAAAAAGGTAATTGTTAATATTACAAAGGCTGGGTTTCCTATTAACAAGTATTATCAGATTGGACACGGTGCTGATAATTAGTGATCAGTGACTACTGATATCACATATTGACCTAAACTTCAATGGCAAATAAGGGAATGAGTTCACATAAAATAAATTAAAAATAAATATCAGTCATGAAGCAATTTGATCATATGGGAGCGACATTAGGGACATTACATAACTCCCTACAATCAGCCATCTTTTCATCTTGTTGGATAAATGTCGGAGAATACGTCAGAAATATTTCTTGCTGTTGACAACACAACAGTTCACCTGTTCGCTTCTACATTTTCCACCGTCAACAGTTACTTGTAGACATAGATAGCGATTCGTCTTGTTTATATATTGCAATCAAGCTAATTATATCACTAACACATGTCGTTCTTGATACCCATTAATTGTGTTTATTTGCTGCACACGGAACGAAACAAACACATTAATAAAATAATGAACACAACGAACATATGTATATGTTGCTAGATGAAGCGGTACACCTTGCCAGAGACCGCAAGGATTCCAGGAATATCACGAGGACCACGTTCTGGAAAGAATATGTCACATGTCATACACAACGAATGTCTATTTGTGTCTCATGTAACCATGGCGCAGTCCAAGTAGACTTTACGTCATAGCATCGTATACAATATATGTGTATTTACAGCAGCCATGTTTCGCTTCAACATTCCCAGTCAGCAACCAATGAACGTTGATGGTATGTTCTTCCGATGTATTGATTTATTATGTGATACAGTTATTGAAATTGTTTGCTATGAGAAAATGATATCATTCAATGAAGTATCATGTTGATTGGCGTAGGCGATCATTTTTCTTTACAACTCTCTGTCTCTGGTATTTTTGTCATGCCCTAAATTTCTTATCTCCTAATATGTGATGATATAATTTGTCGTTTTGCTCCAGCATCTCTAAGAACATCTACATTATTTTTCTTGGTTGTACATGGAATTATCATCATTCTTCTTAAAAACCACATCTCAGAGGCATCTAGCTTATCTTTTGTTTGCCATCCAGCTTAACTTTTGTTTGCTATATATTATTTGTTAAGTGATAAGTTCACATGTGTCAATAATTATCTCAATAAAGTAATCAATGGTTAGCACATAGTTCCTGTTCGGTGTTGAGTATCATCATGACTACCATATCTTTCACTCTTAACATTTATCATGATTCACGGTTTTGAAAATCTTATAAGTAGGAGTGAAACTATACCGTTGTGATCGGTGCAGACATATTGGTTGCAGCAACAGCATCATTTGCAAGACCACATAGTAAAGCAACATATTTAATCTAAGGAGGCTGAAGAAAATCTTGTCCTTGACTACATAATTTCTAATGTCAGCGCGGTGGTAGTGTCGAAATTGAAAACAACAACGTTAATTTTCGCCACTGGTCAGTCTACGTTCGAGGCAATTCATGCAGAGTGTTGCAGCAATTTCGAGTAGTTGAACAAACTATACTGATAGTCGGGGTATTGATGCCCTTGCGATAATCTACACAGACACACGAATGTAAAGATGTTGATGATTCTTTAATTATGGCAATAATGGAAGCTCTGAGGTTGAAATGTGGTGCAACCAGAAATGCACTTCACTATGGATGTAATCCGATGTATGTTCACAGAGATCTTAATCTGTCAGTCATATATCGCGTGTATTACAAAGTGAAGATCATATCACTTTTTCGTGTGTCTTGTCTGCTATGATAATAATTTCTCGACTATTTATTACACTCTTTAAAATAGGGAAGTGTAATGATAAACTAATTCAGCCATAGGCGCTTGTAAGTCTTTTTTTTCCCTTCAGCTGAGAACATGCCCGCATATGAAGTTTTATTTATTCTATAAACTTGCACATTCACTCAGAGCATTGATTTTGTCAAACCGTTACATTGTTGTTCATTTAGAGTATGCGTCATGCGCGCCAGCATATCAGCTTCCTCGTTGCCTTCAACATCCTCATGTATGTGTGAAACCCCAATTGGAATAATTTGTTTTGTCATATATATTCACGGCGCTTCAACATTTATGTAGCACATTTGCTGAATCAGATTCTTAATATTCATATATGTCTTGTGACTCATGTTCCAAATGTATATTTACACTTTATACGACTGTTTCTCTCTATACAGGAAAAGCACGTTTTCATTGCCTCATTTTGAACCACAACAGACATTTAATTTTAATAAATATTCAACTTACCTATTTTATTTTCTCTGGATTTGTTGGCAACGTCCACGGAATAAATGGCGATCAGTTTTTGACTTGTAATGACTTGTATGTGTAATGCAGTAATAATATGACGCCCCAAAACGGTGGTGGCTAATTTAATCGATATTTTTCTTGGTATTTGCCTGATTCTTGCTGTTTCCAATGTCATATTTTATACTCTTTATGCTGGCCAAAAAGGGATCATTCTCATTCATGTGCTGAATCATTCCAGTGTCTGGTTGTGAAATCAATTGACCAAAGACGATGTTAAAACATCTCTTGTAATCTCTTCATTTCTCACATGATCTCATCCTCCTCTGTTTGCTGCATATTTTAGACATATGCCACAAGTTGTAAGCTTTCATTCATGTTCTTTAGTTAGAATGTATTTCTGGCAGTGATAAAACATTGCTGGTTGGATGATTGATATTCCCAAGAATTGCGAGCGTATGTGTTCTTACTTCCTTTGTCCAGTGGGGTGATTTATCAGAGCTTTATTTCATACCAAGAAGAATTCAGCTTTCGGATTAATGAATGCCTATTGAAGAAGAATACATCGCAGAGGAGGTATATGTCAGGGGGCTAGCTGATAGATGGCATGGGCCACCATGCGTTCGTCTTTCCTCCGACGATGTGCCTCACAGCAAGGGAATTATTCCTCGTGTAAAAAGACAGTTTCATTACCACCGTTCAGGTCACTAGGTTCCAGAACGGATATTTTTTTGCAAGAGCCGTGTAGGACAAAGGCGACAGCCAAATCAGACTCAGGGTTGATAAAGCGTCCTAGTCGATGTTTGCTTTGTCAAAAAAATCGTTGGTCTGCGATATGACCTGTTCATTTCTCACGCAGTCGTCTATTCCGCCTGTGATGGCCTATCAATCCATCTCTTGACGGGTTGCGTTCTGACTTTGCGCAAATTGCGTTTGACACCAAAAGAATTAAAAAAAACAACAAGTAGATTACGGCTACCTCGAATGAGGATCTACGCAGTCGATGAACATATCTCAGTTAAATCATTCGGACATTTACGTCGTTTATATTGAGCGCTTTGTGAATTAGAACCGCATATTCCATACAAAGGGGACAATTTAAACCATTGAAATTAAAATTTGGCATTCATTATTTTAATACATCTCTACTTCCACCAAACATTTCACACACTTGTTCTACTTCTCTTCAGTATTTTTGTTCCATCCGTGTTCTCTCCTTACTAAACATACATGATACACCAGTGCTTCGGATGTTTTCTCCTTACTAAACATACATGATACACCAGTGCTTCGGATGTTCTGTAAGTGGCCCAGTTTATTTAAAAAAAACTATTAAAAAAATACTGCTTTATCCAAACGAATTATATATACTAAGATAAAACTTTTGCAGATCAAGAATAAGATATCACGGCCCAAGACCATGTTGACGAGGCTCTGCTGTTGAAACATTTTGTCATTTGAAATATATACACAGTATATATTTATATGAAATATATATATATATATATATATATATATATATATATATATATATATATATATATATATATATATATACGTTATATGCACAATGATTCATCGTTGTGTTTACAACGGACATAGAAGCTTTCGGAAAATAAAGTGGATAGAAAGATCATGATTTTGAATACAAGCTTCAATGTAAATGATTTCATATCCGGCGCATGATTCAAAATTCCAACGCAGAGAAAGCAGTAATGTGATGATAGAGCTACGTGGTCCCTCACTGTGGCGTAGCGACGGAACATCCCAGGCGGCATCATCGGGAGGGCGGCAAATTTATTTTCGTCCAGTCTTTCACAATCACTGACATATTTGTGTAATGTCACATGGGCGGAAAATTATGATTCCGCATGGGCGTCATTGACCCACGCTACGCCACTGGTCCCTCGGCATGACTACAGTTCATCTTCTAGTTGTGCTTATTGAATAATTATGAACTTATCTGAGGTACACTGCAATTGATTCACAAGCAATGCTCAACAATGTGATCTAATGTAGTGAAATCATACCGTTAGTAGAATATGAACACACATTTGTGTGATCAAGAATTAGATATGCAACGTATTGCCTATATGTACAAGTGAATGCAACAATACAGTTTTCTATGAGAAATTAGTAAAGGTGTCACTGCTGTGGTTAATAAAGCGTATATGTTGTAAATGTAGTTCGAGTACTTATTAAAAGTCTAGTGTGTATATTAAAAATGTAGATTGGATATGAGTTAAGTGCGAACTGTGTATTAAACAATACACTATTGAAAGGTGCACATATCGCATCGATGCTGTAAACCATGACACAATGTATAGTGTATTTCGTTCTTCTGACAACACCGTGTTACTCTTCATGAGTTTGAGAATGAACTCGGAAGAAAAAGAAAAAAAAAACAATACAATGCACACATTTTAATATTTACATATCTCATGCTTGTTTCATTGTTCATACAATACAGGTAACGTTCTGTTGATGAAGTCAAAAGATATTGAAAAGTATGTGTTCCCCATTAAGCAGTAATGCTGAGAGACAGAAACATGTCATGATGACATTCTACAATGTTTGATTACTTGATTCAGCGCTGCGTGCTTCTATCTGTGCTAATTCAAATTCGCTGTGCTGAAGGTATTCTGCTAGGAAAATGTGTCCTTACATAAGTCAATGATGCTACATTTCATATATATATATGTGTGTGTGTGTGGGTGTGAGTGTGCGCGTGCGTGAGAATAGCGATACATGATATTTAGTAAGTAAACAATTACACATAGTAATGCAAAATGATGTAAAAAGGTTACTAAAACACTTACCTAGCCTATTAATAAAAAATATATTAAAGAAAAAAAACATACAATAAAACTAAACAGGACAATTCTCAACGTATCGGCTCAAATTGAACCTTTTTCAAGAGACAAACAACAGAAAACGACAAAATAAAAAAATAAATAGATGTCTATATTTCATCAAGCCCTCGTCTCCATAATAGCGCAGGGATGGCAACGCATCTAGTCAAAGTGAAAATGCGTGCATTCATTATAAACAAACCGAAAGTGGGAAATGAGAGACACTATAGATGAGTGCAAGAATAATAAAAGAAAAAGATAAGAAAAATACCCCTTTTGTCACTCTATCAGACAGGCAGGTTTTAAGAACATAGTCACAACAGGCACGACTGAAGGGAACAGAGACAGATGGGGACGTGAGAAAATATTCATGTGACAACCTAGCAAGGCTTGGAAACAACGATCCTGATAACAATACTGTGAACAGAGAACCATGGTCACCTACGCCAACAAGAATGGCATATGACAATGATAGATGAGTAATGATGAGGTTGTGTGGTGGTGGGGTGAGTGGGTTTGGGGAAGGAAGGATAGAAGAAGAATCAACATTTGAAAACGCATGGAATGAATGTGAAACCAAATATAGACATAAACATATATAGAAAACCAAACCTAAACATACATAGAAATGTAAACACACACCAAGAGTCAAGAAATAAACACATAACAAGATGGACACAGATGTGTGAAGGATACCCACACAAAATGCACAGGCATGTAAATGTATCCACACACAGGAAAGGGCTCACACCAGAATAGGTATACACATTGACACAGAATGGAGATACGTGCATTAACAGAAAAAAGCGCTCACATAAATATACATATATATATGTATACACAAATATGAACATTCATGCACATAAACACTTTCTCGTATAAATAATAACATGAACATTCATACACATAGAAACATATACATATATTAATGTAAATATAAACGTTCGTTCACATAAAGATAATGCTATAACAACTGCATATGTATACATACAAATGTGTGGCCCAAAGTAATTGTGTGGATACATAGAACCATGTAAAACGAAATGCATATACAAATAACTATATATGTGTGGGCACCCATCGAAGAGACAACTGCAATAAAAACCAGGAAATCAAAATCTAAATATGTAAATGATTTAACAATAACAAAATGGCAGAGTACAAAATAATCACATATTGACATACACAAACGAAAGAAGACATAAAGGACTGATATAGAAGAACGGCAAACACAAAAATAATAATTATTCACGAAAGTGTACAAAGACAAATAATTACAAGAATCAGTGCAATACGGGAGTAGAGGGTATAAAGAAAAGGTAGGTAACTCAAACAAAACGGTGATTAATGTTCATTCCGTTTGGTTGCAAGACTCCCATAAGACAAATGAGACGATATTCCAAGGACTGACGTTGCCGGTCACCGGTATAACAACGTAACAAACCGGTTACAGAGACATCAGAGTTACCATGATGTGACGGGCTGTTAAAATGATTAGCCACTGGGGAGTCACGATGATTCGTGATATCTCTCAAATGTTCGGCGAATCTATCAGCTAAACGTCTACCAGTCTCACCAATATACTTCATATCACAACGCTTACATATGATAGAGTATATTAAGTTACGGGACACACAAGAAAAAGAATCATGAATATCAAAGTGAGATTTAGGAAACTGTAAAATAGGAGTGAGAATAACAAAAGGGCAAGTCAAACAATTTCGATGACAAGGGACAGTTCCTAGTTGACCTGCAGAAGTGCGCAGACGAGAATGAACTAAGAGATCCCGAAGGTTTCTGTCCCTCCGAAAAGCGACTAGTGGAAGAGAGGGAAATGCAGGACTGGAGATGGGATCTAACTGGAGGATAGAGAAATATCGTAATAGGAGACGTAGTGCCGGCATATTATGAGGATGAAAAGTGATAGCTAGTATTGGGCGATCAGAGGTATGTTTAATAGATGGTACGAGGGCCACTGAGCGGGAAATAGAACGAACACGTTGTAAAGCTGATGACAGAATATCATCAGGGTATAAGCGACGGCGAAAAAAATCCAGCATCTTAAGAGATTGAACCTGAAAATCTACATCGTCTTGGCAGAGACGACGAAGACGAAGCAGCTGAGAGAAAGGGAGGGCATGCCGACAAGACCTTGGGTGAGATGATGTATAAAGAAGAAAACTATGAGAGGCCGTAGGCTTATAATGTATAGAAGTGGTAAGGGATGTGGATCCTATGGAAACACACATGTCAAGGAAGTTTACAGAGGTGGAGGAAATAAGAGAAGTAAATTTAATAGCTGGATGGAAACCACTCACAAAGTCAATGAAAAGGTTGAGGTTATCAAGAGAAATATCAGTAACCCCAAACCCATCGTCTATGTAGCGGTGGAATATGGAAGGGACAGGGCCCTGAAAAGTGGTAAAGATAAGATGTTCAAGGTGACCCATAAATAGGCAGGCATAACTAGGTCCCATTTTAGTACCCATCGCTACACCGCTAATTTGATCAAAAAAGTGTCCATTGAATTCAAAAGAATTCAAGGTGAGAACTAATTCTGCCAGTCGAAGAATAGCGGCAGTAGCAATAGACTTATGCGGATTGATGGTAAGAAAGAACTGTAACGCCAGAAGCCCATCATTATGAGGAATACATGTATAGAGGGAAACAACATCTAGAAGGAATATGTGATAGGTGTGAAGAGGATCGAGAGCAATAGAGGAAAAGATGGATAGAGCATGGTTAGTGTCCTTTAGGTAAGATGGAAGAGATGCGACAAGAGGTTGGAAGACACTGTCTAAGAAATCAGAAATTAATTCAGTTGGACAAGAACAGGCGGAAACAATTGGTCTACCTGGGTTAGATGGTTTATGTATTTTAGGTAGTAAATACAGAGCAGGAGAACCCAGATTGCTTTTAATAATCCGAAGTTTGAGGGCACTAACGGGGAGTTGATTGCTGTTAATAAGTTGTTTAAGAGTTTTGTCCACTGTATCATTATGTGCTAAAATTGGATCCTTGGCACATGGACGATAGAAATCCACGTCCTCTAACTGGCGCGTGGCTTCTTTGATATATAGGTCCTTCTGCCACACAACTACAGTGCCACCCTTATCAGCCGGTTTAATCACGATGTCATCACGTGAGCGAAGTTTGGAGAGCGCCCGTGACTCTGATCTAGTGAGATTAGAGCGACGTAGTTTAGGAAAACGTAACTGTTGTATAGCATGAAGGGTAAAGTCAATGTAGGCATCAAGTGTTTTGGTTTCAGGAGAAGAAGGGGGGGTCCAATCATGTTTGTGATGATGGTAAGAGGAGAAAGGGTCATCAAGTGAAACCGGTTCAGAGGACGAAGGGTGGTAATAAAAGTGTTGTTTAAGACGAAGAATACGGTAAAATCGATTGACATCACATTCCAAGGAATAGCGATCACAGCTGGGGCGGAGCGGGATGAAGGTAAGACCTTTGCTGAGAACGGATATTTCATCAGCAGATAAGGGGAGATCAGGCGGTATACAACGTACTAAAGGATGATGATTAGTTGGTAGATCTAAGGAGAGGGGTTCAGGAGTGCCGGAAGGATTAGTAGTAGGTGGAGATGTAGAAGGTGGATGAAAATTGATCGGTTGATAGGTGGGGGAATAAGATGAAGGAAATAGGGATGAGAATTTACGAGAATGGGAAGAGTTAAGAAAAGTGTATAACTGGCTATTAAGGCAATGGATGATGAAGCGTACGAGAAAGTAGACAGGGAAAAAGTTTGATGTGAGAGTTAATAGGCGTAGACGGAGTGATTCTAATGATGAGGATAAATCAGAGATTAGGTCAGATTGGCAGTTCAGTACGGCACGCATGCAAGAAAATCCATATTGTCGATCGATACGAGTAAAGCGGGAAACATATGACGGTTTGGAGTTACCTAATTGAGGACGGAAATGCGATACGAAGCCACGAGGAAGAACATTACAACTAAGACAACGCCGTAGAAAGAAAGAATGGCATGAGAAGCGGGTCTTCTTGAATGTGTCCAACGCAAAGGCGATGGCGATGTCGGAGATATCAGGAGGTAGACAACTAGAGAACGTTTTGTGAATAGAAGAATGGATCATTCGAAGAAAACGCTTAGAGGATGGCATGATGATGAACAAGCGTGATGAAGTGATATAATAAAAAAACCTATGCTAAGTGAAAATGAGAAACAAAAACAAGTAGACAACGAAAACCATGTAAAGTAGCGGCTGGAAGACAAATATAAATAACCAAATGGCCAGAGGGTGTCCGACAAAGTGGATGGTGCCGCAGTAACCTAGTGAACAAATAGTAATGCAAAATGATGTAAAAAGGTTACTAAAACACTTACCTAGCCTATTAATAAAAAATATATTAAAGAAAAAAAACATACAATAAAACTAAACAGGACAATTCTCAACGTATCGGCTCAAATTGAACCTTTTTCAAGAGACAAACAACAGAAAACGACAAAATAAAAAAATAAATAGATGTCTATATTTCATCAAGCCCTCGTCTCCATAATAGCGCAGGGATGGCAACGCATCTAGTCAAAGTGAAAATGCGTGCATTCATTATAAACAAACCGAAAGTGGGAAATTAGAGACACTATAGATGAGTGCAAGAATAATAAAAGAAAAAAGGGATAAGAAAAATACCCCTTTTGTTCACAGTATTGTTATCAGGATCGTTGTTTCCAAGCCTTGCTAGGTTGTCACATGAATATTTTCTCACGTCCCCATCTGTCTCTGTTCCCTTCAGTCGTGCCTGTTGTGACTATGTTCTTAAAACCTGCCTGTCTGATAGAGTGACAAAAGGGGTATTTTTCTTATCTTTTTCTTTTATTATTCTTGCACTCATCTATAGTGTCTCTAATTTCCCACTTTCGGTTTGTTTATAATGAATGCACGCATTTTCACTTTGACTAGATGCGTTGCCATCCCTGCGCTATTATGGAGACGAGGGCTTGATGAAATATAGACATCTATTTATTTTTTTATTTTGTCGTTTTCTGTTGTTTGTCTCTTGAAAAAGGTTCAATTTGAGCCGATACGTTGAGAATTGTCCTGTTTAGTTTTATTGTATGTTTTTTTTCTTTAATATATTTTTTATTAATAGGCTAGGTAAGTGTTTTAGTAACCTTTTTACATCATTTTGCATTACTATTTGTTCACTAGGTTACTGCGGCACCATCCACTTTGTCGGACACCCTCTGGCCATTTGGTTATTTATATAAACAATTACACATTGTGTGTTTGAAACGTTTGGCCATTTGAATGTCTCTGTTCAAATCTATCAGCGATCTGAATCTTAGTAGGACACCAGTCACAAAATCGGTAGGTTATCATCTTCAGGACGTATTCATGAACCCATAATGTATTACCTGTATATGCATTTTATAGGCAACATAAATGCGTTCAGTAGATTGTCATTGCTTTTAGAACTGTCTGGATGCATACTTGTCTTTGTAGGGGTTCGAATCCTGAACTTTATCTGTGACAGAATCCCACTTCACCACGCTGTCATTGAGCATGTCAGTCTGATAATTAGCTATCAAAAATAATGTGGAGCCCCATATTGGTTTTTGGACGAAGCTATATTGTGTATATTTTAGTCGCATACCCGTTGACCACATGTCATTTCATAAATGCAGAATGAATGACCCAGCGATGTTAATGAAACAAGCCGAAACATGCACTATCACATGCAAATCTCGACCATGTTTTTCAGGGTTATTTATTTATCAAGAACACAACATGAAGAGTAAGCAACGGCAATGTCTACAGGAAAAGTCAGCACATAGAAAACTGACAAGATTAACATGCATTTATTCTGATCGAACAACGAGTTGACCCCCCTCCCAATATTCCACTTAGATCATGACACACTACCGCTACATCAGACTTGGCATTCCAATTGTCACATTTGGGTTGTTTTTAGAAAACAGCTTGGAGGTAGTGTCAACCGGCTAGTCCTTCTAATTGTAGATTCTGAATATATCAAAGATACACGCTCTATATGTGCATCTCCACGTATGCAAATTGGACAATGTACTGACACTACGCGAGTGACCTAAGTACATACAAAGATATCCACAAGGTGACTAAATCATTATGCATATGTGTATTAATGTATTACATACTGTTCGTAAAACCATCTCCAGAGGAACGCGTAAACATTACAAACATTATTGGATTAGTGAACTAGAAATACTGCAAAATGAAGTGGAAACAACTCGACAGCAGTCGGACACCCGACCATGTCAAAAGCACCACAATGAATATAAAGGCACGCTTTCTGAGAGCCACTCTACAATACAGTCTGATGAGTTGGACAGAGGAAACCGAATCGCTGAACCTTGATAGGGAAACCAGGAACTGTGGAAGTCGTTAAAAAACCAAATGCTGGATAAATATAGACGAAACCGTACGGAAACACTACAAAAAATGAAAAAAAAGTATAATGGGAAAACATACTTCTTACATCGGACTCATTTGCTAAAGATAACAACATCACAGTTAGCACAAAGACGCAACATGTGATTCGCTAGAATAGTGTACACATTGAACAAGATTGAACCATATCTGAATTCATAGAAGCACTAATCACACTCAGAGAACTAGAGTATGAAGCATCTCAACTGAAAATGAAGAAGTCACATGGTGCTGATGCCCAATGAAAATATACAAATATCCTGAGAGTTGAAGCAAAACTACATTTGATGTAGATCATCAATATACTGTGTACAGCATTCAAATCTCCTTAGTCCAGGAGGGAAACAATCATGATACCAATACCTAAATGAGGAAAATACAGCATCACAGTCCCCAAGCACACAAAAATCAGTCTCGCAAGCAATGCATTAAAATCTATGAAGTTTATGATGAGCAACAGGTTTCACTGGTGACTTCAGAAGAAGAAACCTTGTATCACATCAAGCGTGCTTCAGGTAATGCTACTCTGCTGAAGATTAGGCAAATTATCTTTCTAAAGAGATAGATGCATGTCTGGATAAGAAACTGGTCTTATCAGCCTCCATATACATTAATACAGATTTGGTGAATAAAGAGATGAATACAGAAAAAGTAAAGAAAGGAGGACATAAATAAAGAGAGAAATTGAATGGTAGGATGTATAAAAGGATAAAAAGATATGTACAGTGCAGAAGAGATAGAATACAATTAGATGGTTAAAATTAGCAAGAAAGTCATACGGCGTTATTGGGTACCACAGGGAGGGTTATTAGTATGCTAAGAACATGCATTAATGGCTACCAAACAGGTACAGCGAGTTAAACATAGATTACCCACATGGAACCGATGGTGATGGTAATATAGATTAATGCATACCTAATGTCTTTACTCTCACCAAAAGAAAAATATGGGGATAAAAAAGATAAATGGATAGTTCATGAAGGAAGACAAACAAGCAACAAATCTTGAAGTCACATTTTGAACGTAGGCTTACATGAAAGTAACACATGAACAAAACAACAACAAAGACCATGGGTAAGGTAAGTTAGCCATCCTGAGAAAACTAGGTGGAATCACATTGGTAGCAAATGTGAACATACTTAGTAAGAATTACCATCAGGAAATACGATCATATATAGATTATGCATCTACTTCATGACTCTCAGCATCTAATACTACATTACGTAAGCTAGATACATTGCACAACCAGGCACTTAGAAACATCACAGGGTCAATAAAGTCGGAATCCATAATAGAAATGGAGAAAATGTATATAATACAAACACTAGTAAATGCATAGACGCAAACGTCCTAATACATTCAGAACTGTGTCATTGTATGTCAAGTCATCCAATAAAAGACATATTTCAAAACTTAGCAATTATTTATAGACTTACAGGAGATTACGAGATAGACATCCAATAAATCATGATGACAAATGAAAACTGTTGCGCACCAATCTTAAATCATAGCCAGTAGTATTCCTGACAGATAAAAAAATCAGAATCCCAAACGATTCACTCAAGAAAACTGCCAGACCTACAAATACAACTGACCAAAATAAACAATCAGCGTAAAGTAGCTATACAATGGATACGATCTCATTGTGGAATACATGGATACAAGGAAGGAGTTGCTGATGATCAACCCGATATACCAAAACCGCACCATGAAATTATACAGATGATCAAGTCAGTTAGAAAGCCAACTTCATCACAAAATTATTACCAAATTATGAACAGACAAGAATAAGTTAGCATGCAGCGCACCAGGAAAAGACACAACCTACACCGCTGTCACATGCATACAAAGTGCAAGTTTGGCAATACGGCTCTGTGTACATGTGGATAGGTACCTCATCAGCAGATATTGTTCTTCAAGAAAGACATGAATATGAAATGGGGAGGCAAATACAATGCCAAAGACGAGGAAAAACTATACGGATTTATGTACAAGTAACAGAACACAGTCAAGGTTATATACTAAACAAACTTTATATGCGGGCATGTTCTCAGCTGAAGGAAAAAAAAGGCTTAGAATCGCCTATGGCTGAATAAGTTTATCATTACGCTCCCTATTTAAAGAATGTCGAAAATGGACGGATTTCAGGGCTCAGGATACAGTGCCCAAATACACTCGAAACCACATTACATAATTATATACAAAGAAGGCTCCGTTAACAGAACACAAATAAAAGCGGTTGGGATTGTGTTGCATAAAGAAACGGCGTGAAATTAGTTGATAAATCTTCAGCATATTCTACTGTCATATCAAGGATGATGCTAGAGATAGATTGGAGTTACATCAGGCTCTTAATTGTGTCATAACTGACACATCAACACAGTCGTTAATACTCACAAACTCTCAAAGCATGCTGCGCTAGATATAACAGTTTATGCTAGAAAAAGAATGGTGAGACGTATTGAGCAACTCAGTTGTCCAGAGCATTACATGGATATACTGCCCTGGTCGTGCTGAGGTCAGAGGAAACAAGAAAGCCGACTTATTGGCAGACAATGCGGCGATAAATGACACATTACTGAGAAGAGATAAAGCAGACTTAATGAAGGTAGTAATAGTTGCATTTCAAGATGCAGATGATGTCAATGAATTGAGAACGTACACATGCAGAGAATGTTAGAAATGGGAGTATCTAGAGATGATGGAAGATTTTTATTTTTTTAAAGTCCCGAAGATCACACCATCAACACCTGCCGGGACTGAAAGTTTACACACACTAGGATGGCAGCTGGAGCGAAGTGCCCCGCTCCTTATGGGAATGCCCCGCGTGCTCTCTAGTCAGTTTCTAAAAAGAATCAAGAACTTCCCTATTTTGTGACATCCATTACATATTGAATGTGCATTGTGTTTTCCTCCACCGTGGTAATGTATCTTCTTGTCACATACATCACTATACAAACACAACCAACCTGCAGAAAGGAAACAGAGTGACACTTAAGCCAGTTATTACATTCACGTACCTAGTATTACACAAACATACAAATGTCCAGAATGATAAGACGCCTGGGTTTAACGATGGAATGACTGTGTTGAATATTCTGCCCCAAAACGGTACAGTATAAATAAATAAATGAAGAAGGTTATAAGAACAATTAATATGAAGAAAGAATTACTAATTGAAATAAAGATCAGGCAAATAACATATTTTGACACTTAAAAGAACTGCCCACCGTATTGAAGACCTTAAGTGAGTGTACGGTCAAAGAGAATCGATCAACAGGTAGGCAAAGATGCAAATGTGAGAGTGCACCACAAAAACAAGAGACATGGTATTTTGAAGGTCTGTTGCAGCCCAACCGTCGTTGGGAAGACAACACTTGAAGATGATGATACATAACTAAAATAACAGACGATGTCTGACAAAGTACCTAGTTCTGCTAATAACCAAATAAATATGCGATAAATACCGATAATATTAAAATATTACTATAATAATAACTAATAACAATCAAAATTAACAAAACAATGCAAAAACTGAATATAAGCAAACGCATAAACAAGGACTGCTTCCACGCTGAGGTTTAAACGGGCCCTTTTACAAGAAACGAAATCACACAAAAATAACACAAACTTTAGTACATGGATATAGATTCTGTGTCTTTGCTGATTATCATGGTTTTTGTTTTTTGAATGTTTATATCCAGTCCATATTCATTACTAACAGATCAAGTCAATAAATCAAGTAATGAATATGGGCTGGATATAAAATTTCAAAAAACAAAAACCATGATAATCAGCAAAGACACAGAAGAACAGGAGGTAAACATAAACATACAGGGAGAGAAACTACAACAAGTAAAACAGTAGCAATATATTGGACACATAGTCACAAATGATGGCAGATGTGAAACAGAAGTTAAAAGGAGAATAGGAATGGCTAAAGTACATTCAATGACATGAGGAAATTATTAATATCTAAAAAAATTACAAACAAGTTTAAAAAAAAAATATAAAATGCTACATCTATTCCATATTAATGTATGGCTCAGAAATATGGACACTAAATAAACAATCAGAAGACAAAATTGATGCCTTTGAGATGTGGGTATATAGAAGAATAGGGAGAACATCATGGAAAGAGAAGAAAACAAATAAAGAGGTGCTAAAGACACTTAATATGAAGAAAGAACTACTAAGAGAAATAAAGATCAGGCAAATAAAATACTTTGGACACATTATAAGACATGACACCCTATTGAAGACCTTACTTGAGGGTAAAGTCAAAGGGAAGCGAGCAAGAGGTAGGCAGAGATACAAGAGGGAGAGTAACATTACACGATGGACAGGTTACAGTCTAGCAGAGTGCACCACCAAGACAAAAGACAGGAGATGTTGGAGATACGTTGCAGCCAACCTTCGTTGCGGAGACGGCACTTGATGATGATGATAGATAGCAAGATATTCCTGTACACAGACAAATATAAGCAAGTAAATAGATATTATAGACAACTCGTTTAAAGTATATTTATTGTCGTGCGCATAATTCTATGTATTATTAATATTTACAGTTAGCAATTTACAAATATATGGCCAAATATTTAAGTTAAACATGTTAAATTAGATAAGGAGAACACGAACTGCAAGTATGATAACTGAAAACATAGAACACACAAACACTCTAAATAGTGATTATGTGTGTAGAAGGTCACAGGAGGAAAAACACAGAGCAGGTGCTACTAATAAACAACGTAGATAATCGGGGGGGGGGGTTGAATGGAAAATGGACAATAATTGACAGTATTAGGAATATAGAGGAGAGTAAAGAACAAACGATGGAAGACGTTGATATATATATATATCATACATATTCTGAAATATATGTGTACCCTTTTATGTTGTTGTTCATGTAAGTGAATTGCGTTACGTGAACAGGTAAAGTACGTTTGTTTGAATTTTATGTATCGATTTGAAGATATTTGTACTGCGAAGCATGCATTCACCTACACACAAAAATGCACATGCATATATATATATATACAAATGTATGTAAAATGTACACACACACACATATATATATATATATATATATATATATATATATATATACACATAATCAGTGCCTACCTTGTTTCCACATATTCTAGAAACATATATCATCATTAACAATTTTGTCTGTTTCCAAGCTATTCTGTGCAGTTCATGAATAATATAAATATTTTTAATTTTAATTTTTCTAAGTATTGTTGTTTTTAGTGTTTCCTTTGGTCTACCTCAGTGCTTTTCTTCCTAATTAAATCCATGCAAGAGATTGGTGGTGTATTATGTTATTGTCTGTGCCTACGTCATGTCCGATGTAGAACCAACGATGTTTTCCTAATAACACCTGTGATGTAGTTTTGATGTGTCTCTACTGTTAATTTTTTCGTTCGATTTGAATTCGCTCCAGTGGGTGTTAATGATCCTACAAAGGCATTTGTATGACTTCACTGAAATGACGCAGGGATTAAATAAGGACATGTTCGTGAGTGTACTGATTGAATTTGCTTTAGATATTAGACAAATTATTAAGTAACTTGATGCTAATGCAATATAATTACTACCATGATATTGCTGCCGAGTGTTAATTAGCTGGATAGAAAGGAACATATGTGTGTATATATAATATCATATATATATATATATATATATATATATATATATATATATATATATATATATCAAACGAATGTATACAATTAAACATGCAAATATAAATTTATAGATGCACATACCTGCACATACATATGCGTGCACATTTAAATATTATCAAACGAAACGAGATGACAAAAATGTACACGCGCGCGTGGCGCGCACGCGCGCACGCGCACACGCACGCACACGCACGCACACGCACGCACACACGCACGCACACACACACGCACACACACACGCATATATACATACAATATATACATATGATATATATATATATATATATATATATATATATATATATGTGTGTGTGTGTGTGTGTGTGTGTGTGTCAGTCAGTCGGTGCATCTTTTACTAAGTGTGGCACATAGGGCGGATGTCATAGCTCTCCATGACTGTCGGTCAGTTGCCATTGATTGCAGATCTTGAGCATTTATGCCTGCTGATTTAATTCATAAATAAATGTTCTTCTGTGCGTTTTTTGTGGTCTTCCCTGTGTTCTTTTCCGCACGGTGCTCACATGAAGCTATGTCGTGGAATTGTCTTCCTTGATTCTAATTATTTATCCGTTGCATGTCTAGCGGCGTTTTTTTGATGATGTTTGTCACATATTCTTGTTTTGTCTCCTCGATTTGAATTTTTTCCAATTAGTATTTGTGATTTTTCTGAGCTTTCTCGAATGTTCGAATGAATCTACTTTGGTCTGACTATGATGGCCCGTTCCCAATCTAATATCCACAGATACATTAACGATGGGATGGGTATCACCGACATGCCGAAGTGGAATTGTCTCGCTTCATCATCTTCATCGGCAGTTTCAGCCCTGATATTCAATTTACATCTAATATTTCCACTACTTCATTCAACTTCCTTGAAAGTATTGTCACCATTCATCCCTTTTACCATAGCACACCCATTTACTATAAACCTACTGATGCACATGGCTTTCTGCTCTACAATTTCATATCCACCGGCTTGTCCTAACTCTCTGCCGTACTCCCAGCTTCTTTGCCTACGTCGCTTATGTAGCGATTATGACGATTTTCTCGACAAGTCCTCTGAAATGATTGAGTTTTTCCGTAGACGATCGTTTCCTGACAGCATTCTTTCATACGCTTGGCTCCGTGTTCGCCAGTTGTCTCACCTCGATACCTTGACTAACTCTCAGGGTTCATCCTCCTCCTCTGATATGGCTAAACTTGTTCTTACATTTTATCCCCATATCTGTTCTGTTCGACGCATCATGCTTAAACATCATTCTCTTCTCCAGTCTGATCCTGACACCCGTGGCGCTTTCCGCGACTTACCTCTGGCGGCTTATAGGCGCGACATGAAATATATAATGCATCTTCTCCATAGCCACCTTAAGTCTCTGTGCCCGACCATTTTTTGCACTGTTCCCTGTTCACGTTACTATACATGTCCTTACGTGGTTCAGATGCGCTCCATTTCATTCCCAAGGCCACTTTCTCCATCGATGAGGCCTTTACATGTGAGTCCCGTAATGTATTTTACGTGATCCTATTTAAACGCTGCGGCAAACAGTACATCATGGAACCGGAATAAGATTGAGCGATCGCTTTTGTAACCATCTTCATGCCATCAATCACAGAACACCCACTCCTTTGGCCAACGACTTCAACGGCGATGGTCATCATGGTACTTTAACAATCTGTTCACCGCCATCAGATCCTGCAACAACAATGATATATCTAGTTACGCTCTAGAAGATCGTCTCATTTTAAATTGGGTATACTCAAGCCTTTTGACTCAATTCCGACCAGTCTTATGTATATCGATGTGTTGGTATGGTCTTTGTCTTTATTC
>CM067305.1:57981464-58053495 GCA_034231615.1 Meghimatium bilineatum
AGCTGAACCATATTCAAGGTGTGGTCTTATGCCTGGCTGATAAACTTTACGGAGTATATTCCCACTGGCTCCCTATGTGGTTCAACTTAGTTTTCTCATGATAGCTAACTCGGTTTTGTTGTTGCTTTGTTTATGCGCTGCTTCCATGTCTGCTTATCATCAAAAGTAATTCCGAGGTATGTGGGTTGTTTGTCTTCTTTCAAAAGTTCTCCATCTATCTTGATATGACCTCCTTTTTGATTTGGTGAGAGGTTAAAGAGTGTAGTGCTGCACTTATCTGTGTTAATGCTGACACACGATACATTTTCCCATAATTTTTGGGCATCGATAGCTCTTTGTATGTGTTTAGTGGCCAAAGTCTCAAAACACAATGGAAACATGTATTAATATATGTATAATCTAGAGAAAGTAATTTAGACACAGCACGTCTCAGATGTCAAATACTCTCTAACTATGCGGTCAACTCATGGTGAGTCATACGTAACCTGTGACTTGGATATCATCTTACCAACACAAATCTAGTTTCAGCATGTCTCCGCGCCAATGAACCAGCGAAAGCGACATCAATGCAGTGCACTTATGTAGTTTATATGCCTCCAAACATGAAACCTATAATCCACATTCGAAGATATTATGTTGAAAAATACAAAAACATATTCCCATCCAGGACTAACACCACGCTAACTAGACAGTAATTTCTAGATATAATTTAGTTACTAGATACTGCTTTATTTTCATCTTTAAAACACATCGCTGAAGAACCAAGGACCACTACCAATAGACCAAGAAGTGAAACTAGCGACCATTCCAACATAATATTCATAGACATCACGAACACTGAGCTATCACATTTCTTTTTTTTTCATATATAGTTACGGTTATAATCAATAAACATATGCACAGACAGTAACTGAAATATTTATGTCAATTTTATTATTGCATTGGTTGATTTAAAATGTATTTTGTAATGCGATGTATTAGAGGTATTGTTAGTCAGTTAATCGTCGGATTAGCATCACTGCATTCCGGACAAATTCATAGATATTCCAATCCCTCTATACGTTTTCCGCAATTACACCTTTGCTGACAGTTCAGGTTATATGTTTATAATTATTGACCATCAGTATCATGCGCCTAGCAAACTGCTCCCCTCTGCGATCTTAAATTTCAAATCATGCTTCTTAATGCTAACCGTTGAATAAGAATCACCAAGCACGTTAAGCTCACTTTCACGCTCTGTCTCCCGTAGGGAATTCAACACATCTACCCTGACCATCGTTACATTCTGTGGTATAACAACAGCACAGGATGCTAGCCAATAATATTTATATTTACCCCGAACGCAGCGTGTCTAGGCACGACAATAAAGTCACCACCTCTAACGTCGACTCTTTCAATATCTCAGCCCATTGTTCACGAACGAGACCCTTTTGTATTATCATAATCATACTAATCGAGTAACTCAGGATACAGGTCCGTACAGTCCTCTGTGAGCTGACCCATTATAATGCTATAGTCACCATCGTGAGCTCTATAAGCATACTACTAGTACTCACAACAAAAGCTCAACTCTCTTTCCCTGCACACTGAGCTGTGAAGGCCCACGCACTACGTACTAACTGCCGATTCTTCTGTATATATATATATATATATATATATATATATATATATATATATATATATATATATATATATATATATATATATATATATATATATATATATATATATATATATATATATATATATATATAATCATATCATGTATGCAGACATGATTCCTTGTCAAAAGCATTACTGCAAGGGAACTGTCGCAGGCGAAAGAAGCAGATGAGGGCAAATAATGGCATGAACAGACATCAAGTAATGAACAGGACAATATATTCCCATCCGCATTACTGATGATATAATTCACTGGAGGACTCTGTGTTGAAACATCCATTGTGTTACACCTACGACCCTGAAGGGTTAAGGGTTTGTTGATGATTGATTGATAACCATATCCCATTCACCGGAGTTCTTATTAACCAAAACGTGCATCTCAGTCTCCACCGCCATCCTCCCCCCCTCCATATTTATTGTATTGAGGAATTGTAATGATATATACCCATGAACACAGGGTATATCTTTTGTCTCAATTTTGACTGAATACGTGTCTGTATAAGTTAGTAGGAATATATTATATTGTATATTGATAATATACCCGTTTTTATCAATAAGTCTATATATTGGGAATTCATGTGATATTTATGAGTATCATTCCCACTCACAACAATACACCACACCACTTTAAAACGTATCTGATGCAGGAAATGATCTGGCGCAGGTCATGTCCAGTTGCTGGTCACGTAGGATTTTGGTGTGATGTATAGTGGTGAGTGAGGTGAAATTCTTAGATATCGCCTTTATTTCATATATACGAGGGGGAGTCAATAAGTAAGTCACAAATGGCTCTTTAGAAAAAAACTGAAGACGATAAAAACCTGAAAACTGTTTATTTTTACACATACATTATCCCTTTACTTCTCAACATAATTTCCACCAACATTGATGCATTTATCCCATCGTTTTATGAGTCCTCCCAAATCTGCTGCGTAGAACTGCGTGCTCTGCTTTTTAAGCCACATTTTCACTTCACATTCAACTTCTGCGTCAGTCGCGAAATGCTTCCGCCAAGGTGGGTTTTTAGTGGACCAAAAAGGTGAAAATCACTAGGGGCTAAATCGGGGCTGTAAGGAGGATGTTCCAGAATTATCCAACCAAGATTTTTTATTTTCTCCTGAGTTAATCGAGCCGTATGTGGTCTAGCATTGTCATGAAGGAGTAGCACTCCTCTAGTCAGCAGCCCTGGACGTTTTCTTCGAATTGCATCCCGAAGCACTGATAGAACTTCACAGTATGATTCAGAATTCACATTGTCACCTTTCTTTTGAAATTGGTTAAAAGCACTCCTTGACAATCCCAGAACACTGTCAGCATAACCTTCCCTGCTGATGGTGTAACCTTGAATTTTTGGACACAAGGCGAAGAAGGATGTTTCCATTGCATTGAAGCACGTTTTGATTCAGGCTGGTAGTGATGCACCCATGATTCGTCCCCAGTAATAATCCTGTTCATCATGTCTTCTCCTTCATTTGCGTATTGACAGAGATGCTCCAATGACAAGCCTAATCGGTTCATTTTGTGTTCGTCCGTCAATTGTCTGGGCACCCACCTTGAACACACTTTCTTAAATTTCAATCGGTCATGCATGATGCTGTATGCTGAACCATGTGAGCACCCTATTGCAGCTGCTACAGCGTCTATCGTTACTCGTCTGTCACCTCGAATCATCTCCTCAACCCGCTGCACAGATGCGTCTGTTGCAATTTCAACAGCACGACCAGATCGGATTTCGTCAACAATTTTAGAGCGTCCTTGAGAAAATTTTTTTACCCAGCTGTGCACCGCTTTACGAGACAAACAATTGTCAGCATAAACAGGAAGCATTTCTTTATGAATGTCTTTTGCAGGCAGTCCTTTTGCCCATAAAAAACGCACAACAGCACGTTGTTCATTGATTGTACACTCTGTAAGTACAGTAGCCATTTTGTTTTTTGTGCTGCGCATGCGCAAGGTACAGCTAGCGCCATCTAGCGAACATAAACATAAAGTTCTATGATGATATCAACTATAAACAGCTTTAGAAACCACCTACTGCATTTTCCTGCCATCCAACATCAATTTGTGACTTACTTATTGACTCCCCCTCGTACATACTTATAGAAATACATCACACTTATTATTAATATATAGTACATTATATCAATATAGACTTATACAGATACATATTCAGCCAACATAAATAAACACACTCATTACCCAATATCATTACAGAACAGCTAATACAACGCATTAGCAAGATATATACCGCAAGATATATAGTCCATTTAAAGCCACACTACAGCAAAATAAAATTGGCATACATAGTTCAGTTAAATTGTGTGCATGTGCTTATTGAGAATAACTGTGAACTATCAATGAATACAATTATAATGCATAATCGATTATATTATATTATATTATATTATATTATATTATATTATATTATATTATATTATATTATATTATATTATATTATATTATATTATGTTATGTTATGTTATGTTATGTTATGTTATGTTATGTTATGTTATGTTATGTTATGTTATGTTATGGTATGTTATGTTATGTTATGTTATGTTATGTTATTTTATGTTATGTTATATTATATTATATTATATTATGTTATGTTATGTTATGTTATGTTATGTTATGTTATGTTATGTTATGTTATGTTATGTTATGTTATGTTATGTTATGTTATGTTATGTTATGTTATGTTATATTATATTATATTATATTATATTATATTATATTATATTATATTATATTATATTATATTATATTATATTATATTATATTATATTATATTATATTATAATAGGAAAGGGTTGCCTACCTAATAGTTTCTGCTGATTAGCACATGAAAAGCTGTGTTTATCTCCGACGACAGATTGCCTCTATGGGACATAACTTTACCTTTAATGTGTTTAGATGGTCATATTTTCATAATGTAATTGAAAGTACATTGAGCCATGTCTATATGCTCCTTTTAACGTCTGTTTCCATATATCTTCGTCTGTGATTAGGTGTCCAAAATAGTTGCTATAGTATATCTGCATACCTACAGGAGACCATGTCTCCAATAATATACATTGTGACCAACGAAATCACAATAATAATCACAATGTGACTACTCTGGTTGAATGTGCGGATTCGTTGTGCATTGTGCTGCTGCAGTATATGGCAATTTGAAACCCAGCGTATGCATTGGAGATATATTGTGTATACATATGACACAGGAGTTATGCATATGTTCTGATTGTCTTTTAGTATGATGATGATATTTTATTTGCCTGTACTCCGCTGAAACGGACGTGTCGAGACAGTGGCGGAAAAAAATGGCGACACAACGAATTTCCTTTCTCTGGGATACATCCTTCTGGAAATCTAATAAGACTATGGTCCTGCTACAAGAGATATTCAACAAGAATTTGAGACTGAACGATCAAGAAGTATTTGCCTGAACATTATTTAAATGAATAATTATATCGTTGTAGAAGATGTTGATTGGACCCCTTTATTTGTTTTCTTCTATTTTCATGACCTTAACCGAAATTGTTCTATATAATTACAGGTCACAGTAAAATATGATGATGATATTTGTCCGTCGTAATCGATGATGACCAAATACTCTACCATTATAATAATAATAACAATAAGTAAAACAAAATAATAAGTTTAATAGTGCGTTTTTAAATGACTAATAAGTCCAATGCCTGCACAAAATGTATGGGACGTTGATATGTTTTTTCCTTTCTACGTGCCTGAAAAAAATATACCGTTCTGCAAATGAACATTATTAATAGATGCCCATGTATTATAATTATATTGTAATTTTAATGGGCTTTCTGCTCATATTTTTCACCATTATACATACACGCACACACACAGTCACAATTATGCACATGGTATAAATGAAACTGCGTTGAATGCAATAGCCGGATAGACTTAATATTCACATAAAGAAACAATATACGAAAAATAATAGATGTACAAGTAATACCTAACATGTGTGCACTGACCATAAGGCAGTAATAGTAACAGTAAAAAAAACAGAGCGAAAAATAACAACACAAGAAAAGCATAATGCATCATGGACATCTAAATATATAGAAATTGGAAGAACTAAACATGCGCAAAAAATATACATCCAGGAAGTTAACAAAGAATTAGCAGTTTCCAGAAAACACCTAGCACATAGAAGAAGAATGTAAATATTTCAAAATTACCATCATACAAACAGCAGGAAACATATGCCGTTATAAAACCATAAAGGCACAAAACCCCCACACACACACACAAAACAGTATGGCGGACAGAAGAGGTAAAGTACGCAACGAAAGATTAAAAACACAAATACAAGAAATGGGCAACAGACAAAGTGCATGAATATTACTTAGCATACAAGGCAGCAAATATTAAGACCAATAAAATCATCAGATCTGCAAACTCTAAGTCAAGTCAAAATATGGAGAAATGCTTAACAATGATAGACAAAATGCACCAACGATGTTCTACAAGGAAGTAGAAAAATGATAAGTAAAAAAGACACGAATCAACAGAAATAATTAACGAGAAACACGCCAACACATTACATAGGCCTCAAGAAATCATGGGACGATGGGAAAAAAAAAACACTTCTTAAATCAACTATTACACCTATAGGAAGGAGAAGCGTTTACAACAATACAAATAATAGAATAAAACCTAGAATCATACATCCTGAAATCCGAATTTGAAGACGCAGTCAACCATGCACCAAATAACAAAGCACCATGAATAGACTGCATACATATGGAACTAATAATAATGCTAACATGGATAGGTATAAAGTGGCTACACAGACTGTACCGTGTGATATGGAAGACACAAAAGACACACAGGAGTGGAATACAGCGGTGATTGTTCCAATCTGGAAGAACAAAAGACAGTAAGAGGGACTGGACAAAGTATAGAGGCATATCTCTCGTAAGCCACATAGAACAAATCTTTAACGAGCTACTAGATAGACATAGAGGCCGATCACGAATACTATGAACCACTGAAATAAAAGAGGCGACAAATTCATCAATATACTTAGCACAGAAGTGGGTCATCTCCAGAAAAAAATCGTGTATCCCTGACGCCGAAAGGCAACCAAGGGTTTCATCGAATAGATAGATATATAGACTACTATTTCTACTTCGCAGTACATTCTTCTACTATTAATAATACCACTTCTACTACTCATACTACTGTTATCAAATCAGCCTCTTCTAATACTATCAGATTTACTAAATTTACTACTGGCAATAATACTTCTACTATTAGTATATTCACTACTACTATTACAAGTAATATTGTTATCATATCCACCACAGCTATTAATACTTATACTGTTATCGCAGCTCAGCATTCTACTACAATTACTTAAATAGTGAGTTCCTAAATAGCTGTGCACCGATATTGTCTATTTTATCAGTAATTACTGAGCGTATAGACTTCATATTGTGTATGAGCGCATTATTTCATAACAACGTTACAGATTTATGTGGATTTTTCTTCTTTATTCGGATTTATCGCAACAGCCACTACGAATATCGTTTTAAAGGTAGAAATATTGTTATGTTGATATTCATAAAAGTAGACGGTTTACATTACAAATTACCATATTTTTTGTCATTGAGGAGAAATGTTTCTTATATGTGTATTGTTGGCTTTTGCTCTCCAATTATTCATTAGCTGTTAGGCAAAGTGTGAATATACTAGCCAAATAAAAGCACGATAAAATACGATGACGTCATCATTTATTTAATTACATTGCCGTGAAAAGTTTTTAGTGTGTAACTTGTCAGGTGTTGACAAGACAATTAGCTTACGAAAACGTATCCATGCATCAAATAGAACAATCCGAGAACGTTAATTAATATGTACATGTGTGTCACAATAATTAAGCATTTAGTTTTAGAGATTTCAATGTTGATTTTATTAAAATAATAGCACGTCATTTTATTCAATGGTGTATCTCATATTCGACGTGTGTTTATTGTAATTTCTTCAACATATCATGTTTTTGTAAATAATTACAGTGTATTATCTAGCAGCATTTGCAACTATATTATAACTATGTCTTTTAAAGTTAAATTCTTTACACTGAAAAGTATAACTATGAGATTTTACAAATACGTTTTACAAGAAGCGCAAAGCGGTACTATATTTCATAGTATTTATAAGTTACGCGAAGATATCAATATTTTTTAAAAAGGAATCCATAGGAAGAAAAAAATGTTTTGAATAATTTCGATAAAGAGATTATTAAAAGAGCAATTCATGTACTTTTGGATTGCAAAGAATCATTGCCTTTAAAGACAGTGAAAACGTGTATAGAAAGAACAACGAAATTCATATTTTTAAACGGTGCCGGGTATACATTTCAAAAACATACATATGACAGAAGTGTCATTTATGAGAAAACCATATTTAGTATTTATGAGAAATAAATATTTGAGAGAAATCAGGGATATACATAAAGAAAAGTATTATATACAGATGATACATGGATAAACCCTCATCACACTAATGAAAAAAGCGCAGATCATCTGTAGATGAAAAATCTGTAGATGATATTAAAAGATATGTAACAAACAGTAATAAAGCACAGATTAATGTACAGGAACAATACAAAAAATAATGCACATAATAATTCGAAATACAACCTGCAAATTCCACAACAACAAAAGAATAATGTAAATTATTCAAAGTCGCTATCACACAAGCAGCATGTGAATCATGAGAATGCAAGAACAACATTGTAAAGAAACCATAAATAGCAGCATGATGGAACGAAGAAGTCAAAACAGTCACAATTAACAGATCAAGTGGTTTTCATACACTTTCAAACTACCAACAGATAGCATGCCAGAAACGACCATGACATATAGTAATCACGGCTATAAATCTAGAGGCAGACCATGTTAGAAATGAATCACACAAATCAAATAAGCCACATGCAGATTATTACACACATCACACAAGAAGGTCAACTCCTGAGAACTCTTCTACCCTTGCCACTGCAAGGCAAACAAGAGACACATCGTATTCGTAGATAGATAGACAATACGAAGAACTATAAACAAGGACGGTAAAAACGAGGAAATTTGATTCTGAGAATAGATGAAATTTGATTTTGATTCAATGTAATAGTGAACATTTGAAAAATACATAGTCGATTTGACATATATATATATATATATATATATATATATATATATATATATATATCAATGTAAAGACGTGTGTGATGTTAATATATAATATATAGCCACGTCTATCTGGACAACACGACCATACTGACAATCTTTAAACGTAGTAAGCTGTTGTGATTTAATCATTTGCTGAGAAAGGAAGTTCTCTCTAAAACATTCATGCAGAGAAAACTCAAAGGTGTTATGAAAGAGGTGAATAACAAAAGGTTTAGACTGATAATATTAAATTATGGACACTTATTTTTCTCCGCATTGTAGATTAATATCAGAAAACGTTTTGATAACATAATTCAGAGTGCCACCACTACTTCTTAGAATGTTCACACTACCACAGAGATGATTATGACTACGGTTTATATTTATTTTAAATTGACAAGTTTGTAAACAATAATACAATTATGCATACATTTAACTGTTAAAATTATTTCTCGCTACCTATAATATCAATGAAACGAAAGAAAAATATTACATTCAGAATACTTCATTTTTACCCTTGCTACAACAAATGAACGATATGTCTATACCAGCAATTACTGTAAAAATTGATTTCCGCATAAAATAAAATCGTTACAACTTTAAAAGCGACATTCTTAGCGACTGATGACTCCATTCAATCTAGAAAATAATACATCGTACATTTGTAACGTAGTTATGAAATAACACGCTCATGCAAAATATGAAGTCTATACGCTCAGTAATTACAGAGAAAATAGACAACATTGGTAGACAACTATTTATGAATCCACTTCTACTAGTATTACGTCCAATATTACTATTGCGTATACTACTACTACTTTCTACATGTGTCCATTCATTAGTATACGAAAATAATGTTCTTTTTTGAGTCACACTTCGCTAGGTATTAGCCATCTTGAGCGAATTTGAAATAATATCTAGCCACGTTTAATATTCTGACGTTATTTGCCCTCTTTCTGATAGCCTTAGCTAGGCTGATTCAACACATTTGCTATTGCCCGTTTTGTATATCATGTTACCTGCATATAATACGCTATTAGATATAACTAGGCTTCTACAGAGGAATGCTGGTCTAGCATAATAGTCATTACAACAACACATGTATTTAAACAGCGACAGTTATAGCTTCATACTAGTATTTTGATATTGGTATAATGAACATACATTTTATTATATACGCAGCCAGCACGGACACTACATTCTTATGACCGAGGTACTGAAATCTGACGGTGGTTGTCTTATGTTTATATGCATGATAGCCAACACACCAACCCTTGACATCATCGCTCACTCCACCACCGATCAGTGGAGAGTGTACTTTGTAGATATCAGAGACGTATGGAACAAGCTGCTAGTACGGACTCAGCAGGATCGACGAACATTGGATCTATAAACGAACGTTCAGGGGTCCTATAGCTCCTACCGCTGACACCATCTCTCAGTCCGCACCACAGTCTAGTGTTTTGAGAGTATAATACATGGATATCATATACCGTAAATATTCAACCACTCGACCGCAGCCCGAGAAGCACCAGACCGCCTTTACCGCACCCCATCTAAATACTTGTCGGTAGCGGGGAAAACCATACTCAAATGGATGTATAGACGCCATATTACGACAGGTGGAGCCCCAGAGAGCACAAGTCCGCCACAGGACTAGTGGTCTCTCGGGGATCACTGCTATCCCATTAATGACCCAAAGTGCTCGTTCTAATGAGTCATACGAAATATGACTTTTTGTAGTTTTTCCTCAATCAGTAAATATGACAACATATTGTCTTGTTTCTCGTCGTATTTATTTTAAAATTTGAACTAATATGGCTCGTCGTCGCTTCTTTCTATATGAGTCAATGTGATTGATCCTATTATAATATACTGAATACTAGTTACTTAGGATCTTGAACTGGTAGGATGATCATTTCGTATCCTTATAGTGTGGTGCCTCAGTTCGGTGAATAATCCGGAATTTATAATATGTCTAATCCCCAAACGACTATTCACGAAAACGAATATATACGATTTTGGCTCTCATTTGATTGCGCAATTATGAGGTCATGCGCTTTTGTCAAAATGTCAATGTGCTATATAAATATAATAGACCGCCAATCTCTTGAATGGATACCTATAGGCAAAAGAGCCAGGGTTAGACAAAAAGAAACACTTAGAGCAAATAAAACAACCGATATCCATATTATTTAAGAACTTGACAGAATAGCTTTAAAAGGACATAATGGGAGAGATCTGACCTCTGCCCTATGCGCTAACTTCATGACAAAAGGAACATTCATGAATATAATAAC
Source organism: Meghimatium bilineatum (assembly GCA_034231615.1). NCBI lineage: Eukaryota > Metazoa > Mollusca > Gastropoda > Stylommatophora > Philomycidae > Meghimatium > Meghimatium bilineatum. The sequence goes on from CM067305.1 coordinate 57,992,629, forward strand.
TACCTGCTCGCAGATAAAGGGATCACATCATTATCTAATGTGCAGTGATATTGATTCTCCACAATTTTGTTTTATATATTTTCAAATTAGAGATACACTCTGATAGTTTTTTTATTCAGAGTTGATAAATTGTTGGGGCTTTGTGCACAGCATGCAGTCTTTGAGTCACGATATGTATCTCTCCTGACAACCACTTTTCCTGCACAAATGATCGTATCAATCGAAATATTGGTACTAATCGCTACGATATGTCGAGCACACATAACTGATTTTCCCAGAGAGGAATCTCCGGTGTCGGAAACAATCCGATTCTGGATTTGAGAGGGAGGGGGTAAAACAAGGCAATTGTACACAACGAAAATATGTGCTATTGTTACGAATATTTGTAAAATGTGTGTCGTTGCTAGTATGATCTATTACAAATAGTGTTAACATGTGTACCTATTACAGTTAATTTATGAAATCCCTACCATCTATCGTTACTCACCACTTACGTTAGAACAAAATATTTGATATAATGTGAGCTCTTCGAGGAGATTATTCCGTCGAACATACATGTGTTTTGCATTTTAAAACATGTATCACCAATTCATATTCGGAACACTTCATACATGTAGGGAACTAGAATGCAATATTCAATCGTGATCGAGCTCCAGTACAGATCTGACAACATATTAAATACACGTCATTCGAATCGAACATTTTTTTATTATTATTTTGTTATTAGTTAGCCAGTACGCTGGCATCAGACCAATCATACGCATAGACATAGTTTATAATGATGAGGCCAAAATGGGAAACCCCCATATCTACTACAATATTGTATATACACACAAGCTTAAATTATGCATGTGTTTAATTAATTGTGCATTTTATAACTACTCACATGAAATGCATATTTGCATGGAAGAAAAATGTTAATTTTAAATATTTTAAGAAACATAAATAATATGTGAGAGTAAATTTAAACATAACATCAAAGAGTTATCTCAGAAAATATTAATATTTTAATAAAAAAAGTAGCAAATATTTGATAGCAGCCAATTAAAATTTAACTTCATAACGTATATGCACATCGGACAACAGATTTACCTCCTAAAGAACTCCTGGCATATTGTGCTATAAAATGACATAGACACAATCTATCACGAAATAACATAACTACTCAATTTATCGTTGATATTAACTACTACTACAGTCAGCAGTAAAAGACGTATGAGCACCATGAAGAGAAACAAAACATATTACACGAGCAACAAATACATTTTAATTACATTTTAATAACCTATATTAGAAGACGACGCCGGAATTAAAACGGATACGCGCTGCGAATAGATACCAAAAGACTCCTTGTTATGGTGCTATATGTCATAGATTATGGTCTCGGCCTACTAACACAGTCACAGACACAAGTCGACAGATTGGAAATGGTTCAACATTAGGCAATGAGAGCGGCACTAGGGTGTACTATGGGGAATACCCATCTCTGCTATGATATTTCTGCTTGATCTCCACAGTATTAGAGTGCGACACCAGGTAGCACAAGCTAGGTTGCATCGTAAAGTGACAGAATACAACTACCACTCATTACACAATCGCCTAGATGAGTCAAAGGGAAAACGAATCAAGGGTGGCAGATCATGGATGGCAGAGGCCGAAGACACAACCCCGAAGAGTATGTGGAATGGAAGAAATAGGAAAGAGCAGTGAATGGGTGGAGGTAGACATTGAGAAGAAATCACTGACTAAAGAAATAATACAACTAGATAAAGCGTGTCGAAAATGAACGGAAGTCAGGGATCAGTATACAATGCACGAACTCGCCCGACTACACTTGAAAAGCCAAGACATAATTATATACACAGATGGCTCCGTTAAAAGAAACACATATAGCAGCGGTTGGGATTTTATTTTCTACAGAAACGGCGTAAAGTTGGTTTAGAAATATTCATCATATTATACTGTCACATCGAATATGAGGATGGAGATAGAAGGAGTTATATCAGCTCTTAATTGGTTAATAACTGATACATCAACACACTCGGTAATACCGATTCTCCAAGCATGATTCGCAAGATAGATTCGTTCTTGCTAAGAAATGAATGGTGGGACTTATTGAACAACTCAGTTGTCCAGAGAATTACATGCATATACTGCTCTGATCATGTTGGGGTCATAGGAAAGGAGAGAGTCAACTTATTGGCAGGCAATGCGGCGATAGACGGCACATTGCTGAGAAGAGATAAAGCAGACTTAATAAAGGCAGTAATAAATTTATTTCAAAATGCAGATGATGTCAATGATGTTGAGAACGTACACATACAGAAAATATTTGAAATGGAAATATCTAGAGGTTAGGGAAGGAAGAGTACATTTTTTTGAAAGTTCAGAAGATCACACAATCAACATATGACCGGGACTCTGAGTCTATATAAACTGGGATGGCTGCTGAACCTGATGGCGGAGCATTTATGGGAATGTCCTGCGTGATATGAAGCCATTTTCTAATCAATAATCAAGAAGAAGAATCCAATGTTAAGCTTTGATGTGGTCACCAAGCAAAGTAGCAAGAGAAAACGAGGAAAACAAAGAGAACGAATCACTCTCGGTATCAGAATCAATGAAGACCTACAACAAATTGCAATGGGACGGATACATGGACATCAATGATATCCGCCCTATGCGCCGTCTATGGCCCTAGAGAAATAACTAACTACCTAATTAACTAACTAACTAACTAACTATTATATTTCGTGTTTGAATTACGTGGCGATTTAGAAGAAACGTATTAAGTGTCCTTTCATTTGAATCAACAGTTATTGAGTACTAACTGAAACGTAGATATGTTTAGTTTAAGAATGGGTTTTACCTAACAAAAATGTAATTCCTCATCTTGTGTAAATCCCACTGTTTCAAGAAATGTTGACAAACATTTTGTGGAAAATCACTAAAGGGAGTTTGTATTGAATTTTGGGATAAGCAATTGTGCAAATGTCATACTATATTTTTTTTAGGGTGGAGTGCCAACACAATTAAACAACCCCCGCCCCCTTTATCTACGCGCCTCGGCACTGAACATCTTCACAGAAAAGAAAAACATGCGCCTGGAACTTCATTTTCAGATTATATAAAGTATGATTTTAAAACTGGTTATTTTTTTATAAAGGACCTTAAATGAGTTTATTTTCTGGTGTGAAAGAGTGGAGGGAAATCTACCTGCTTACTAAAAGATATCACACGGCGTTCCCACTCTAAACATTCACGTTACGACACTGGTGAACAGGTGTGCATGTATTCTCCTTACGACACTGGTGAACAGGTGTGCATGTATTCTCCTTACGACACTGGTGAACAGGTGTGCATGTATTCTCCTTACGACACTGGTGAACAGGTGTGCATGTATTCTCCTTACGACACTGGTGAACAGGTGTGCATGTATTCTCCTTACGACACTGGTGAACAGGTGTGCATGTATTCTCCTTACGACACTGGTGAACAGGTGTGCATGTATTCTCCTTACGACACTGGTGAACATGTGTGCATGTATTCACCTTACGACACTGGTGAACAGGTGTGCATGTATTCACCTTACGACACTGGTGAGCAGGTGTGCATATATTCACCGTACGACACTGATGAACAGGCATGTTTTCACGATACAACACTGATGAACAGGTGTGTATTCACCTTACGACACAGATGAACAGGTTTGTATAAATACACACAATAATATTGACAACTGAATTGCTCAACATCGCGAACCATTCCTTATTTAATATGTGCAGTTATATCTTAACGAGCATTCATATCTCCAAATTCGTCTGTATCATTTGTTTTATAATCTCTAAATTTTCTTCTCCATTTCCGCTGTAACTGACAAACTATGATGTCCAAAAACAATACTATGTACTATTAGAAATGCGTTGATGTTTATCGTTACTGTTGTATTTATTCTGCTTTTCCATATGATATTTAATCTGGACACTGAGCCAAAACTATTTTAGGTGTAATCGTTATTTCTTTTTTAGTCCGCATATAACCGGTCATATACAATAATACATATTCAAATATAATTTAACCATGACACAATTGTGTATACTGTTATCTGTAATCTATCCGTATCCGTACCCTATTGTCTGATATAATGTGCGATTAATTGTAGAGCGGACAGACAAAGAATGCATGTTCCGCATGTACTATTGTTATACAGAGTTACCACAGTTTCACTTATTATCTATACATGTGGTTTAGTATACATTTATATTTGATAAATACTCTTAGTTGGTTGGTTGGTTGCTGATCCAGAGGTCCATGGGCTCATGCTCTTTGATCCAAGGCCATTGTGTGACATGTGCATGTGTTTGTGAGCTGTTGTTTTATTCCATATAATGTGTTCCATTTATCTGGCACCAGAGGGAGAAGCATTTTCCTGATGTCATCCAGCGCTGAGCATTCAAAAAAGGTGGTGCTCAACAGTTTTATGGGAATGAGTACACAGCCGGCACCCTGGAGTGTTGTGGTTGTATTCTGTTCAGGTGATTGTTTAGCTGTACATGTTGTGCGCGCAGTCTGAAGATGCTACTCTGGTCTTTCCTTCCACGAAAGTTGATGTTGTCTTTAGGATTTGGGCTGGTCATATGTTTATAAATTTCCCTCCCAGTGTTTCCCATTGCCAATCTGTTTATCCAATGTTCTTTTTTCACAAATTTCAACATTATTTTAACTGTCTGCATGGTTGTTTGTGGTTATGGATCTTCTTTGTGTGCTCCATTCTTTGCTAGTCTGTCTGCCTTGTCATTGTTAGGCTGTTTTTGTGTTTCCTGGAATGAGCTGCATAACAATGCTGACTTCATAAGATGTAAGTAGCTGGTGTGAATGTTAGTTAGTTAGTTAGTTAGTCGTCGGATCATCATCACTGCAAACTCCGATCTCTCCTTGAGTGTATCCGCCATTACACTTCTACTGACAGTACCGGCCCCTATGCTGATTGACCATCATTCTTCTGCGCCCTCCAAAATGTTCACCTCTAGCAACACATCATTTCAATCCCTGATCTTAATCCTAGCCATTGAAATGGAATCATCATCAACATTAGTCTCACTCTCGCGTGTTATATCTATTAATGAGTTCAAATCGTCAGCGCGATCCATTACACCATCACCGTGTGCCACAATCGCGCACGATGCAGTTTATCCGCTCTTTCATTGCCTCGAACGCCAACATGTCCCGGCACGAAAATAAATATAATCACTTTCACGCTCGCATTTCTCAAGGAATCAATCCAATGTTCGCGAACGAGACCCACTTGTACCGTCTTAATCATACTCATAGAGTCAATCAAGATGCAGACCTGCGTTACTTTCTGTGTGCGTATCCACTCAAATACCTTTGTCACCGCCATAGTCTCCATGGTCATACTACTCGTAGTGACCGCAAAAGCACCACTTTCCTCCTTGATCGGTTTACCTGCGCACTGAGCTGTAAAGGCCCAAGCACTGCGAACATGCCCTAATTACAGATCCATCAGTGTATATAATCACATCCCCCTCTTTGGTATTCTCACTGATTAAAGCCTGCACTTCTTTCTCCACAGCTGTGGGACACCATTCTCTACATTCCCTGTTAAGTGATATTACTAATCTCAAACAAGTTTCGAAATCTGTGGGTAGACCTATCCATTTCGCACCTGCTGACATGTTGATATGTTTAAACTAGCTAAGGTTTACAATGACCATCACATTCTAGTGCTTGAAGAGCAGATATAGAATCTTTAAAAATTATACTGTTTTGAACTTTTGATGGAAAGGCATCAAATATGGTCTTCAGTTTGTACAATGCGACTCCTAGTGCTGTTATTTCAACAACAAACACATATCTTTGAATTATATAAATAACACAAATACGTATTATTTCACGGACTGATGAAAGGTGAGTAGCACTGTTATAATCGATTGTTTTTCATTAGATTCCACGCTTACGTTTCTGTGAATCTGGTATAGTGTCTTCCTGCTAACGATGTACATTGTAAACATGAGCTATTTGATATGTAACTAGGAAATGGTGTTCCTGACCATTAGCGCACACAGTGCAATTCATCTATTACACATCATTCTATATAAATCAAAGCCCATTTTAGCAACACTCTGACAATTCTTCAATTAAATTTATTATGAAGTGTGTATGTTTTATATATCAAATTTATGTTATTAATTCTTGTATGTCGATCCACACCAAACCTATAAATTATTGTTTGCTGTATTTAATAGCGGCTTCCTTACTAGTCACTAGAGTGCATCATCATCATCAAGTACCGTCTCCGCAACGACGGTTGGCTCGCAATGTTTCTCCAACATCCACTGTCTTTTGTTTGGTGGCACACTCTGCTAGACTGTAACCTGTCCATCGTGTGATGTTACTCTCCAACTTTTATCATCCTAGAGTACATCCATTTGCAATAATCGTCACAAGAAACGTATGTCTAAAGTCAGATACTACACTGAGTTAATGAATTACTCATTTCTTTGTTGATGACACTGATATTGATTTGATATCATCGTCTGCTATATCTGATACAATGTATATCTGCTTCAATTCTCGGAGAACACTCCGCTGCGATGTATGTATTGGACGTTTAGATCAGAGACGGTCGGCGCATACCAACTATATATGATCAGCCACATCACATTAATTACATCTTGTACAGTTCGAGAACTTGCGCTAATACGTGGATCCAGCTCTAGATAGAGGAGAATTTACATATTACCGCTGTTTCCCATGTGAAGGTGCAGTAAGTACAGTACGTTGGTTATATCATTTCCTTGGTAATTCAAATATACACATATTGTACACTGTGTATAAATTATTTATAAAGTAATGTGTACAGTTACAATGTTGACAGGTGGACATGTTGAAAAATGTGGCTGGGCTTTTATAGATAGTGAGAGTGGTAAAATGATTTCTACAGCAACGGATCATCTATGAAACTCCTTCCAGTATCAGGATAGTGCTCAAAGATGTTAATACAGCTTTCCAATGGCTCTCCGAGACTCATCTTAATGTCATGGTTACAGTATCAGATTCTCAGCCAATCTTTGATTAATATAAGCTTGCGAGGTATGCAGTTTTTTTCGGATATTTCAGAATGAGTACTGAAAAGACTATGTGTTCTCTTCCGAACTATTACTGAAAGTAGTCACTACCATTCACCACGAATCTAGAATACGACACATGGAGTCGTCAGTGCAGTACGCTAAGGACTTCGAATCTTAGGTGAAGGATAATGAATGTGTCCAGCGATCCATGAGACCATCATCATCCAAACACTTGTGCATTTACTGGGGTGACTAAGCATTCATGGCTTAGTATGGCGATGTCTGCCTATAGCAAATGATAATAAATCAGTCACTGCATCCCTACTATTATACTGTGAATTTCGTTCTGCGAAACCCAAGTTACTGAGATTTTTGTTTACAACCGTACCGTTTCGTATTCATTGCACTGTAATTGCTTCTATTACACGTGTATTATTTCTCATGTAATGCCTTTCTCTTCTTTACTCTGGTATATAATAAGTTACTATTGATATTTCACACATACACTACGTTTCCTGATAATAATGTATTTACAAATCGTTGTTGTTAAACACAGATGCATACCGGTTCAGGCTCGATTATTTCTCACTGAAGACGTTTAGCCAAAATGGCACAAATATAGACAGCTACAAAGGGGGCGAAAGAATTGGGACATATGACATTAACATTCTTTCAGTTATCCCGATCAAGAGTGTGGTCATTACATCTTCAGAAAGTATTCCTGAAGATCAGCGATACTTGGCAATCTGCGAGGTAGAAGCGTTTGGTGGTAAATATGTATGTTATTGCATATATTTATATGTATGTATATACGAACTCCGCATCATCATCATCATAAGGGATTGAATTACGTCCCTAACTACAATATGTTACTATGTCCAGATACACCGGTGCTGACTTCCTAAAGTGCAATATGACTGCTGGCAGATCGTTTCAGCCATTGTTTTATCAATCCACATGCATACATCATACAACTGTTTCATGTCTGTAACATTTATTTTCCATACATTATTGTAAATCCACATTTATTTTTTATTTTTTTTTAAATGGGTGCTATTCCTTGAAAACAATTACATTATTTTGTTTTGTGTTGGTTATTGTTGATCTGTTTTGTTGAATGGGATGGGAAACATTAGCTAAGGAACCTATGTTGCTCTCTGATTTTAGTTTTACTTTCATATCACTAAATGTTGTGTTCTATTTGTCCACGGTGTTCATTTCAAACTTTTAAACTAAACACGTCGGTATGGCTTTGCTTCGTTCAAAACACATTCAGTGGTACTCGCTCTAGTCATAATAGTGCTGGGAATAAAACTAACACCAAATCTCCTATGCCATGCATGTATAGTAGAGCCTATATAATACAACCAGATACGTAGTATGTTAATGTGGTGTTCTACGTACATTCCTATTCAGTTTTGTAGTTTGTGGAAGGAAGATGTTCATCTGGTCACACCTGAACGTGTAAATAAACTAAAACGATGCCATTCTGATAGTACAATCATGGAAACTTCCTGATGGACAGTTAGAATAAATAAATAACTAAATGTATATATGTGAGTGGGTGTGTGTGCGTACGTGGGTGTGTGTGTATATACGTATATACGTATATATATATATATATTATATATATATATATATATATATATATATATGGTTTCCCTTATATATAAGAGAAACAACTCCTAGCGTTGCAGACACACAATTAGCAAACTAATACTAGTATGGATTTGTAAATAAAAAAACAGCATCGGTGACTCTCAATCGGTGACATCAAGTAAATAACGAAAGAAATAAAGATACTCGATCTCCAAACAACATACAATTTTTACTTTATTTTTCCAATGCCACAATATTAGAAATCTGAAAAAAAGTTAGTGTTCAACCTCGACCCCTTGTCAAATTAGAATATTACGTACTGAGTTAAAACCTGTCAATTGTGAAGATGCCTATTATTAAAGAAAGCCATGTCAAATTGGAACATGACAACTAGTTTAACCTTGTCAAATAAGAATAGGCCTATAATTAGAACCTTGTCACAGGACGTATAAAAGCAATTCACGACTTTCACAAGTCATCACATTTTGTTTTCACGGCAGAAAATCTGGCGCACCGGGTACAAGTTCTTCACAAAGAATTTGTTGCACACACGGCAACGCATGAATGATTGCAATCACACATATTATCTTGAACACTGAAACACATGCCAATTTCTTCATTAAGATTATCTGGAACACGGAAACACATGTATGACTTTCTTTTATTGTTGTGATAAATCAGCCCCCAACCCCTTTGATATCTGACACACGGAAACAGATGTATGTTTTTCTTTTATTTTTAGATACCCCTCTTAAAAAGAATATAAATACGGTCCTGCTTATGACCGTATCCTTTAGACAATGTTTTTTTGTCTATAAATTGTGGCTTTAACGTGTTTGGCTTCATAGAAGCATCTGTCAAAACATTTATACAAATAAAACATTGATATATATATATATATACATATATATATATATATATATATATATATATATATATATATATATATATATATATATATATATATATATATATATATATATATCGGAGTGGAATATTCCCCGGAGTGGAATATTTGTTTTACCCACTGTTGAGACCTACTGGTGTGCACTATGTAATGTATGTTTAAGTAATTGTTCCATGTCCACTTTTTTCTATGCGACTAATTGGACTGATCGGGTCCAATTCGTGTCATCACTAGTTAGATATTGAAATGTTTATTTTTTGGCAATTGCGTACTTATTATAAATGTGGGTTTTTTTCGATTTCATATTATAGTGACTTAGACTTCAGACACATCGACGTGTCTAACTTAATGTATATACTACGTTGAGTTTAGACTCCAACAGCATTGACATATCTACAAATCACTTGATTATATATATATACATAAATATATATATATATATATATATAATATATATATATATATATATATATATATATATAGTATATATATAATATGTCGCGTTCAGTCTTCACCGGGAATGATACAAAGCCTAGAATTCACTGAATGTATAGTTTATGATGAGTTCAGATTTCAGATATTTTGACATATATTCTACATCACACTTGATGTGTTTACTTGTTGCACCTGCACACATCGTCTATGTTCATATGTATAATTACATAACAGATACGAATACTCTTGGTAAAACAAAGAATAAATATATCTACATCTTTTTACAAGATTTCTGCATCGTTTATCTTGTATCATCATCAAGTTCCGTATCCGCAAGGTAGTGTGGCTGCAACAGATCTCGAACATCTCCTGTCTCTTGATTTGGTGGTGCATTCTGCTAAACTGTACCAGTCCATCGTGTGATGTTTCTCTCCCACTTGTATCGATGTTTATTTCTTGCCCGCTTCCATTTGACTTTACCCTCAAATAAGGTCTTCAACAAGAGGTCATGTCCTTTATTGTGTCCAAAAAAAATTTATGTTCCTGATTTATTTTTTCCTCAGTAATTATTTCTCCATATTAAGTGTTTTTAGCAACTCTTTATTTGTTTTATCGTCTCTTGCAATGATTTTCTCCCTATTATCCTATATACCCACATCTCAAAGGCATCAATTATGTCTTCTAATTGTTTATTCAATGCCTATGTTTCTGAGCCATCCATTAATATAGAATATATGTATCATTTTATAATTATCATATTAACATGTTTGTAATTTGTTTAGATGTTCCTATTTTCCTCATGAAGGTAACTTTAGCCATTCCTGTCTTTACTTTTAACTTCTGTTTCACATCTGCCATCATTTGTGACTGTGAGTACAAGATATTGATAATGTAGTTTTTCTTGTAGTTTCTCTCTATATATGTTTATGTTTAGCTCTTGTTCGATCGTGTCTTTGCTGATTATCATATTTTTGTTGGATATGTATAGTTCAGTCCATATTTATTGCGTGATTTGTTGACGCTCCGTTAGACTTTGTAGTGCATGTTCACTTTCTGCTAAAAGAACAGTGTCATCTGCATATCTCAGGTTGTTTATTATTTTCCCATTGATCTTGAGTCCGGACATTTTTTCTCTATATTTTAAATATATTATATGTGTAGATATTAATAGGTTGTGATAAAATGTTCCCTTGTCTTACCCATCTTCTTAATTATATGTATAGTGTGTGTAGCTGTTTTCACACCTTATTGATGCAGTCTGTTCGTAGCTATATATTTATACTCAGTCTGATGTCTTTTCCATCTATGCCTATTTGTTAAAGACATTTGATTAATTTTTCATTTTGGACTCTGCCAAATGCCTTTCTGTAGTCTATGAAGAAAATGTAGATACATTTTGGACCTCTATATAGTTATCTCTCACTAGTCGGGTACTAAGTATAGCATCTCTGTATCCTTTGTTTTCCTAAAACATAATTCTGCTTCATAGACCTCCGTGTATATCTTATTTTAAAAAAAAAAAAAAAAAAAAAAAAAAAATTATTGCATGTATTATCTGGAGAAGTATTTTAGTTAAATGTCTCATTAGACTTATTGTTCTATATGCTGTACAGTCCACAGTCCTAGGTCTCTGAGGTACATGGTATGGATATTGATGATGTTAGGTATTTAGGTATTTGGACTGTTTCATATATGTCATTACAAAGTTATATGATAATATACAAACCAAATTCATTTATAATTGTATTATGTCTGATGTTATGTTTGTCGGAACCTGTAGTCTTCCAAAATTTATTGATTGTATTGCATTGGTGGACTGTGTGCATTGAAGTGATCAAGCAGAAGCCAGAATAAAAGCCTCAAGGACTATTGGAGACATGTGTCACGGCACTGCATAATTGAAGCAAAACACCTAGGTACCGTACAATCGGGATCAGTCATATCAGAGCGAGTTTAATACCTCTTTAATACGTGTTTAGCATGGTAGAACATGGTAGAACATTACATACAATTAACGAAATAATAAAAACAGAAAACAAAGACCAGGTTGATTTCCCTCATCTGAAGACATACTGCATTCATAATCATATTGCAAATGTCGTTCAAAGCCCAGATTAGTTTCATCCTCCGCCTGCTGACTTACAAAAAATCAAACCAAAAGTGTCATTTCTTATTGCAAGGCACATCTTCACTAGCGAAGAAGGAACGCCGCCATCTTCATCATCATAATATGTTGACTTCAGACTTCATATACAGTAACATAGTCTACAACACTCTGAGTGTGTGATAAATACCATTCACGGATCGTTCACATATTCACATGCAAACATCTGTCATATGCTTATCATTTTCTCATCACAACATTCATCATACGTTACATCTACCAGATTAATAAGAAATTTAAATAACAATGCAGCATTGCTAAATAGTCGTTTCATATTTTGACAGACATCACATGCCCTGAGGGACGTTACGGACTGTATTGCGGTAACACATGTTCATGCGATGAAACCGAAGTGTGTCATCCTACCACTGGGGCTTGTGCGCTGGCTTGTCCAAGAGGATCACATGGATATACATGCGCATTTAATTGTAGCCCGAACTGTTTAAAAGAAATATGTGAACAAGAAACTGGGAACTGTGCTCAATGTAAAGAAGGCTTTGTTGGTGATGCATGTACTACAGGTTACTTGACGTGTTATATTAATAAATGTTTGTATATCGTATATTATCTTTATATTATATTTATATTATATATTATATAGCGTGTAATAAATATATTATCTTCTTTCGAACCCTGTGCTACCAATGTCAAACATGGTCCTTAACAACAAAACATACGAGACAACTGGTTACAACAGAGATGAGATGTCTGAGAAAAGCCACAGGAGTGGACAAGAGGACAGATTTAGAAACGATGTCATAAGATAAAGAGTGTCATATCCACTCTACAATACATACAAAACCAACAGATACAATGATTTGGTCATCTGGAAAGAATGCCGTGTGATTCATTAGTTTATAAAACATATACGAAGAGAGGAGAAGCAGAAAGAAGAGCCAAGGGTTGACCTAGAGTACGCTGGATCGACAACACCAAGATACATTACACGAGCATCAAATATTATCTGAAGCTTCCAGGAAAACGAGAACAAGAATAGTGTATCTATATCTACACCCGTAAAGGATAAAAGAGGAAGGAAAGAAGAAGATAGCTTATATGTTTGGAAATGTTAATCTAGTATGATCGAACACAATTGTTTCTGAACACCACATAGCAATCTATAATACATGCATTGTAACACAACACCAGTTTTTGACGGAGTGTGAATGCAGTCAAATATCACAATCAGGCATGAGATACCACACAACTCTACTGTTTTTCCCCTGCGTTGTTGTATTTATCAAATTGCAATTTATATATGTGATCGTTTGTAACGTATGTTACACTGTGACAGAGGGTAATGAATTGTTCTGCACTTAGTTTAATGAATTGTCTGTCATATACAAACTAGTGGGACAGAGGGTAATATAAGGCTCAGCACGTACGTCACAATATATGTGACAATAAATGAATCTGAGTCACAATATCTGTGACAGTAAAGTAACAGCTGCTTTCTGCGTCTCGTAGGGAAGTTGCTGGAATACTGGTGCCGTGCCCAGCTTAGTAGCTGTGGTTGAATTGTGAACTACAACGACCAATCAATCCTCTCATGTTATACGTACAACTCGCTAACAACAAGCAACCAAGTCTCAGAATATATTTTGTGGCCTCTCTCCTCGAGAGATCGCCAACACAGTTTATTTACAGTGACAAGAACAATTACCAGCAATTATATGCATTGAAGTCGTGGAATCACAAGTTTCAAAACGTCTCTCTAACTCTAATACAACTTGTGAACTGGCTGAGTTCTAACTTATCGTGGGGTCCTAAAAAGCTGATCTAGTAATTATACACCTTACACGTGAAATCACAGAGACATCAACTATCTCTCTAAGTCTACGCTAACTAGCGAAAACTGTATTCTAGTTAGCTTATCTTGCATCTGACTTGCGACTAGATACACAAACCCTGTGGTTTGCTTCTTCGGTTTATTGGCTGCTAAAATAAGTCCTAGAAACTGACTCCTAGAACTCGTTGCTTATCTAATCAACCTGGGGACCGAAACATTGAAACTTCTTGACTATAGTACTCCGGGGACTCGACGTCCAGTGAAGTCTCAAACTGTGTGTCTTCACTAACGGGGGTAAAGTCCTGCACTAGACGAGACACGGGACTGGAGCTCAGAGCCCACTCGAATCCTCCGTCTAATGCTCCGAAGTCGTAGTCCAGAGTGAGAGTCCAGTATCTTTTGTTTGTTTGTTAGCTGGTGGATTTGTCTGTCTACAGTCAGACACGCCCCTTTCAACTGTGGAATATTTTTCCTTTAGTTATATCAGGGCGTATATTGTGGCCCAATGGCCTGGGTTGTCCTGTTAGGGACTGGTGATTTGACCTGGGGTCTGGTCTACGTGTCCTTATACGGACAAAAGGAATATTGGGGGATTGGGATGTAGTCCTAAGAAGGACTTGTTTGTTTTACTTGGTGCCTTTGGTGTTAGGCTCGTTGGCCTTGGTTCTCCTCCTAGAAATAGATTATTGTTGGTGTTTTATTGGCATCCAAAGGTTTGGATGATCATATAGACTCTGTGGAGGAATTTTTTTTATTTTATTTTTTTTCCTATATTTAAAAAAAAAATTATATAATTTTTTTTCTTTTTTTTTAAACATTAAATATATGTAAATTTCCACACAAAAAAACCACTTGAATGCTTATATACATATATTGTAGTTTTCCATTAAGCAATGGGTTCCTACACACATAGTCATACTTATATACATGCATCCATATATTAAACATGAAAAATTACACATGCACCCATATACCTTACATATGAGAAAATATACATGCACCCATATTCCCTACATATGAAAAAATACAAATGCATCCATAAACTTTACATATGAAAAAAATATGCATGCACCCATATACCTTACATATGAGACAAATACACATTCACCCATATACTTTACATATCATAAGTGCTCATTCATCCATATACTTTACATATCATAGGTACACATTCACCCATATACTTTACATATCATAGGTACACATTCACCCATATACTTTACACATACATATCATAGATATCCATACACACTTGTGCTTTACCTATCATATACTCATGTATCCACATATTATACATCACATAAATATCCATGCACTCAGATGTTTTACATACCTTACATACTTATACAGTTGCGTATCTCGATAGTACGTCTCGATATACTTGTATTATTGGCCTATCATACTTCATTCTCATGATAATACCAGTATTTTGGACCTCTCCACTTCCTTGTCTAATTTATACTTGAGGTTGTTTTTTTCTTTTTTTTTCTGTCTGGCTGAGCTTTCTTCCCATTAGTGATTGTTATCTGATGGTGTAATTATTAATGTTATGGTGTGGTATGAGAACTCCTCGCTCTTGCACTCTTGTTTTTATTAGATTATTTATCTGAACTAGGTGGTTATATGTCGTCTGTATTATGAGGGTTTATGTGTTTTATTCGTGTCCTGTCTGTTGTCTTATGGGTATCTTTTTGTTGTCCTGTCTGGTTCTGGTCTTGTGGTTATATATGTAGTGATTTGAGTGTGGTGGTGGATTGAGACTCATTTTGGTTGTAAGGTCGTGCACAATTTTAGGTTGTTTGTGAGAGGTTGGGCCTAGTTTTGCGTGAAATATGTTGTGCTGAAACTCAATAGCACTGGTAAGGTGATGTTCATTGTTTGGAGTGTGTATGTTTATTGGTCTGACTGTTTGCGGTGACACTCTGGCTATGCACAATCATGTGGTTGTTAGTGCGGGGTGGTTTTATGTGACTTGTTGAAACTCAATTACCCAACAAATTGGTTGCCCAACAATGTTGTTAATACGTGGGCGGGATTTGTTGTATTTGGGCTGTCGTGTAGAAACTCATTTGCATAGCTCTGTAGTTGTTATTGGGGGGTTGGGAATGCTTGTGATGTGTTGAAACTCATGTTTGCACAATCGTGAGGCTGTCATGGGGTATGTTATTGTGTCTAGTAAAAACTTTTTACGTGCACGATTTTGTGGGTGTAGGCTGCTGTGGGATTAGTCTGTATTGTCATGTGTTTGTTAGTGTATGGTTCGTTTGGTGTCTGTGACGAATTGTTTGAATAGGTATCTGATGTCTTCTTTATGTAAGCCGTCAATCTAGTTGGCAGGTATATTGTGGGAGTCCTTGTAGTCTTGTTTGTTTTGTTGGTTGCTGTTGTGCCCTCGCGAGGAGCTCTCGTGTGTTGTTTCTAAAGTGTTTTGTTTGTTTGTGTCAGATTATCCTGTGTCGCTATTTCCAGATGGTTGTTTTTATTTATACTCCATCATGTAGCCCCACCCACCTTGGAACTGGACACACTGATAGCCTACTTTGTTTAGTAGTTCTGATGTCCAATACTTGGCCATGGAAGCTGTTCCGCTATCAAGCCCTTTAGCATTGTGGATCTCCAAACAATGGTCTGTGAAAGCTCGACCCACAGCTACATCTGTCTTGATCTCAACAAGTTTATGTTGGACTGTCAGTAATTGAGATAATGTCTTCCCAAATGCCTTTCTCTCCTTGACATATTTTCTGGTCTCCTCAAACATAAATTCAGCAGAAGCTGTTGAAAGTACAGCAATAAGAAACCTCTCCTGGGGTAGCTCATTCATTAAATAGTAAAAGCCTTTATTTTCTTCCCCAAGAAGTGCAGATTTTGGAAGCCGGACATCTTAAAAAAACAGTTCTGCTGTGTCCTGTGCCTTGAGTCCCATTTTTTTCAGTTTCTTCCCTTTGATAAAACCCTTCATTTCTTTCTCCATCAAAAACAGACTCTGATTCCGTGTGCCGCATATTTAGCAGTAGGATTCTTAACCGCAACAACGACAACTACATCAGACATATACCCATTGGTGATGAAAACTTTGCTGCTATTCAGGATGTAGTCACCACCAAGTCCACCATGCTGTTCAGGGATGTTTACACCAAGCACGCCTATCTGTCCAGCTTTTTCCCAGCACTCTCTACTGGCTTGACCATCATTTTCCCTCCTTTCATGATTAGGTACAAGCTCCTCATGCATGAATCTTCTCACTGATTGCCGGAAGCTGTCATGGTCCTCATTAAAAATACGTCTTGTCCCAATGTCAAAAAGAGTTTGTCATTGATGTGGCTCGATTCTTTTGTTTGCAGATTTAGAAACTGATTCCTGACTTTATAAATTAGATAAACATTTGCTATATTTAACAAGAGGTCCTGGTTTTGAGAGGACCAACTTTCGTAACATGGAAGCCATCCTTCTACTCGACAAGTAAAGCCGAGTCCAGTATCATACCAATACCTCCTCTTTTATCTCCCGAAGATAGTCCCGAATATCATCTCTCTAAAATAGAATTATCCTCGACCATATTTTGAGACATTCTCTCTCAATGGTCTATTTTTTGCAAATTCCTAAAATCCCTGATACAAACATGTAAAACTCATGTCCCTAAATTAGGAACGCCCCTCCGTAGTCATAAACTGTCACTGTGGTTTAAACTTCTCGAACATTATCTGACCGCTAGCACATTTGACATCAAAGGTCAGGCTTGACCGGTTTTCGCACCATCTATAAAAATGTCTAGACTCTTCAATAAGCTACACTTGACTCCATTCATACCATTCAGACATATGCAATCGAATTACTTCATGAGGAAAACACCTGGTCCTCAGCTCAATTACCGGTCTCCCAATTTATTGTAAGTTGACCCCTCAGGCCAAGTTTTTCGTGAAACTGCCGCTAGATCAGTCGGAGCGTTAGGTAACGTGCTCATGGTAATGTATCCAATGTTCGTATTGTGTGCTTTATAGTCTAGCCTACAGACTGGACAGGTATTCATGTGATGAAACGCCTTGTCTTTGAGACCTTTATTCTTAACAATGGTTCCCATTTACTTCTTTCCATGTATAAACAGTTATGTATAGACAGCTCTTACTGGTTGCCCATGTGGAGTAACCACTGTGGTTGCCCTAATTCATGCCTCTGTGGAGTATTTACAAAGAGAAGCTTAGACACTTAATTGCTTTCCATCAGGAACGTACAGCAAAACTTCGTAATTTAGATTAGGTCCGTCGCTCTTATTCTCATATTTCCACAACGGTATGGACTCATGGAACAGCGGGGCGTACACTGTTACAACACAGCACAAACTTCACATAGAGTAAGCATGTGCTATGTATTAACTATCCTCTCCTTATATCCTCTTCTTTCCTGCCACCTGCCATGCGGTTCCATTTTTGCTTCCTTCGCTATCTATTCAATATCTCTACCTTTCTCTTTATCTTAACCATGTTTGTCTCCATGTAAGAGTCGTTGTATTGTGTTTTTGGTTTCTCAAGATGAAGGTTTTTGGTCGAAACGCCGTCTGTCTTTGTATCTCGATGTTAGGTTGTTTTGTGTCTTTTTTTTTGGGTAGCACTTCTGCCGATTTTTCTACCTATATTGATATTTGTCCTTTGTTACTCCAGCCAACTACTTCCTGTTTAGGGTTGTTACCCCACACTGAAACATTTATACCGGTGACAATATAGACTGAAATACATCTAAATATCTTACAAATATGTGCATACATATTGTATAGAAATATATGTTTATTTATTATGCACGCCTTGAATATCTGTATCTCTGCGAATATTTGTGGGAAAAGTATGACATTAATCAGCTCCTGCCTTTCTTATTGTACGTTTGTGTTGCACAGCATTCTGAGTGAAATTATCTGCAGCCATTGTACCCCATATAGTGATATAGAGTCTGTGACGCTAGTCGGGTCTGTACGAAAATCGCAAGAAAGTGTGGTTAATTTAAAGTGATTCAGTGATGTCTCAAGAGTGTCTTCCCTCATTCGACCGTGATGACGTCCGACTAAAGTTATTCGTGTAACAACACGTTTGGCAGACCATGTGTCATGTACAGTGTGTCTGTTTCTTTATCAACATTGTGTACTGCTTACGAGAATTCTAGTTCTAGATGTACCAAATCAACTTGCATTCAAACAAGACATTCAACGTGTGTACTCATGTCACCAATGACTATTACAACAACATCGCGCACAGGTATTGAAGTATATTCCTAATTGTTTCTGATTTGAATTTAGTTGCATCAGCTTTGTGTGCATGCTTACAGATTCAGATGTTATCAGTACTTCATTGTGTTGTCATTTATCCCACCAATGTATATTTAGGGACCTCACGAAGGCAGCTTCAATCGTAATGTTAGAGAGAAGAATTAAAAAGGCATACAGACTCGCTAAAAACATTTCTATATTTTCTGCTGCGCTTACAGCCATACTGAAAGCACTAGAGCTGATAGGAGAGAACCCACCGTAGCATACCACGATCCGAACGGACTCCCTATCTTCAGTACAATCGCTTCAACTTAAAAAAGAAAGTGAACGGCCCGACCTGGTAGAATACATTCTTCGCATACACACATCCTGGCACAATAACGGAAAACACCTTACAATTATGTGGATTCCAGCGCATGTGGGTATATAGGGAACGAATTGGCCGATATCGAGGCTAAAGCAGGAGGGGCAGTAACACAACCTTAAAAGCTAGTACATGCAATGTCCGAAATCAAATCGTTCATTAGAAAGGAAATCAACAAAGAATGAACACTTAAATGGTCAAAAAACTCCAAGGGTAGACATGCCTTCTCTTTCCTAAAAGCTCCTACAAGAAAAACTCAAATATGCGACGAGCTGAAAATTCCTAACAATAGGAAATACCTAAAGCTCAGACTAGGAGTTGCATCGTTCTTAATAAATGAACCAATATGCTTGGAGTGCTACGAGGCAAACTCTATAGAACACTACCTCCTAGACTACGCCATATACCGAGAACAATAAAACGGCGATGCTAGATTTTTTTTCAAAAACAACAATATAGAGTGCAACTTAGTAAACACACTAGGCCACAAAGTGGACGTAGATTCAAAGAAAATAGTCAAACAATATATATCTCGAACCAAAGAATTAATATAATAAGAAATAACATTGATAAATAAAAACTACCATCTGGAAAAAGCTATACAGGATAATCTGACACAAACAAACAAAAACACTACAGATACTTAGTAAAAAGAAACAACACATGAGAGCTCCTCGCGAGGGTACAATTGCTACCAACAAAACCACAAAGGACTCGCACAATAAATCTGCCAACTAGATTGACGGATTACGTAAACAAGACAACAGATACCTATTCAAACATTAGTCACGGACGCCGATCACATAAGAAACCATACACTAACAAACACATGACAGTACAGATTAATCCAGCAGACAAATAAATAACAGCTTACATCCACAAAATCTTGAACGTAATAAGTTTTAACTAGACTCAATAACATCCCCCATGACAGCCTCACGATTGTGCACACATGAGTTTCTACAAATTACAAGTATTCCATCCCCCCAATAACAACTACAGAGCTGTGCAAATGAGTTTCAACAAACAAGCCATCACACAAAAAAACCCGCCTACTTATTAACAACATGGTTGGTCAACCCAATTTTAGTGTAATTGAGTTTCAACAACACAGGTCACACAATCCCACCCCGCACTAACAACCACATGATTGTGCATAGCCAGAGCTTCATCGCCAAACAGTCAGACCAATCACCCAATAAACATACACACTCCAAACACTGAACATCACCATGCCAGTGATATTGAGTTTCAGCACAACATACTTCACGCAAAACTAGTCCCAACCACTCATAAACAGCAAAAAAAGTGTGCACGACCAGAGTTTCACAGTACCAGACTAGTCAATCAATAAACATACAGACTCCAAACAATGAAAACCACGTTGACTGTGCTATTGAGTTTCAGCACAGCTTATTTCACGCAAAACTAGCCCAAACTACTCACAAACAACCAACAATTGTGCACGACCAGAGTTTCACAGTACCAGACCAGTCAATCAATAAACATACACAATCCAATCAACCAAACAACCTTACAACAGTGCAAAACCTAAATGAGTTTCAATCCAACACCACACTCAAATCACTACATTCATAACCACAAGACTAGAACCAGACAGAACAACATAAAAATGCCCATAATACAACAGACAGGACACGAATTAAACACCTAAACCCGCATAATACAGACGACATATAAAACCACCTAGTTCAGATATATAATATAATAAAAATAAGAGTGCGAGGAGTTCTCATACCACACCATAACATAAACAATTACACCATCAGATAGCAATATCTAATTGGAAGAAAGCTCAACCAACAGACTGAATAAAACCCAAAAAAACCTAAAGTATAACTTAAACAAGGGAGGAGGGGAGGTCCAAAATACTGGTATTATCGTGAGAATGAAGTATGATAGGCCAATAATACCAGTATATCGAGACGTACTATCGAAATATGAAACTGTATAAGTATGTAAGGGTATGTAAAACATCTGAGTGCATGGATATTTATGTGATGTAAAATATGTGGATACACGAGTATATGATATGTAAAGAACAAATGTGTATGGATATCTATGATATGTATGTGTAAAGTATTTGGGTGAATGGGTATTAATGATATGTAATGAATATGGGTGAATGTGTACTTATGATATGTAAAGTATATGGGTGAATGTGTATTTAAGATATGTAAAGTATATGGGTGAATGTGGCTTTTCTCATATGTAAGGTATATGGATGCATGTGTATTTTTTCCTATGAATTATGTATATGGGTGCATGTGTATTTTTTCATATGTAAAGTTTATGGATGCATGTGTATTTTTTCATATGTGAAGTATATGTGTGCGTGTATATGTTTTTGCATATGTAAGGTATATGGGGACATGTGTATTTTTTCATATGTAGGGAATATGGGTGAATGTGTATTTTTTCATATATAAAGTATATGGGTGCATGTTTATTTTTGCATATGTTAAGACACAGATTCGTTGGGCAGGTCATTTGGTGCGTATGCCAGACCATCGTCTGGCACAGATACTTCTCTATGGTGAGCTAGAGAAGGGTATACGATCTCAAGGTGGCCAAAGGAAGCGCTACAAGGACTCGTTAAAGGACTCCCTGAAAGCCTTTGAAATAGACCACGATACATGGAAAGAACTTGCACAAAATAGATCTACGTGGCGTTCTAAAATAAAAATGGGCGCATCATCTTGTGAAAAGAAGAGAAATGCAGCGGCTCAACAGCGGAGAGCAGCTAGAAAGTCACGGATAGAGCAAGATCCGTCTACAGTCGTTATTACATGTCCAAACTGTCCAAGGACATTTACAGCTCGAATAGGGCTCATTAGCCATCTATGAACTCATAATCTAGGACATAACTAAAATTGAATTTTCAAAAGTGGATGTATCAAATGGTCATCATCACTTGTGATGGACGAACAATATACAACATGTTAAGTATATGGATGCATGTATATATATGTATGACTATGTGTATAAGAACCCATTGCTTAATGGAAAAATACTATAAATGTATATAAGCATTGAAGTCGTTTTTTTAATTTACAGTTATTGAATTTTAAGAAAAAAATAATATAAATAATAATAAAAAAATTTTAAAAAGCAATTCCTTCACAGAGTCTACAAGACCATCCAAACCTTTGGATGCCAACAAAAGACCCACAATAATCTATTTCCAGGAGGAGAACCAAGACCAACGAGCCTAACACTAAACGCACCAAGTACAACAAACAAGTCCTTCTTAGGACTACATCCCAATCCCCCAATATTATTTATGTCCTTATAAGGACACTCAGACCAGACCCCAGGTCAAATCACCAGTCCCTAACATGACAACCCAGGCCATTGGGCCACAATATACGCCCCAATATAACTAAAGGAAAACCATTCCATGGATGAAAGGGGGCGTGTCTGACTCTAGACAGACAAATCCACCAACTAACAAATAAACAAGCTGAAATCGAAATGGTTTAGCCTTGTAGCGTGTCTGACATATATTATCCATATTTAACAGACACACGGAAGTGATACCAATACTCCTGCCTGCCAAATTATGAGTTTAGGTATAATCCTTGTTTCCATTATGTCAGGAACATGTGTACAGAATCTTCCAAATATGTCACTATTTTTCAGAATGTTGTTGCTTACCGCAATGTCGATAGTTGTGATATATATATATATATGTGTGTGTGTGTGTGTGTGTGTGTGTGTGTGTATTTGTGAAACTAGTATTGTCTCAGTATTTATTATAATTATACATTGTAGAGTGCCCTGTCAACTGTGAAAACCAAACGTGCGACAGTGTTTCTGGGGATTGCTACAGATGTTCTGACTATTTCGTTGGAGAGAGATGTACCAGTAAGTATGCATGCAATGAAACCTCACATTTTTGTCAAATCATATGCTTATTTCTATATTCTATACCAGCAATCATTAAAATCGCACCAAAAGCAGTGTCTATTTTCACCAATGAATTGTTTAGTTCGGTTAGAGATTCTCAAACCTCGTGAAAGTGTACGGGATAACAATGTTTTCACGTTTTATTGTCGTTTGTATAATTTATTCCAATGTTGCGTACTTCACGTGCAAAACATGAAAATGTTGAACTCTGAACATATTACTAGTCAAATCATGTCGAATTTGTACATAAACATTAGTAAAGTTTCAAGGAGTAAAACACCATTTTTTGTTTTCATTAAAAGAAAGTGTATTTTTGTGTTTTAAATGCTTTGAATTTTGTTACAAGAACGATGTAATGCTGTTCCTATGCAGAGGAGTGGTATGTATGGTGACAAAAGAAGTTGGCAGACATTTTAATTGTGAACATTCCACTATAGTGAGATTGAAGGAGATGTTTCTGTCTACTAGTACAAACAATTACTGTCCAATGCCTCGCCAACCTTATGTAAGCACGGTATCTCAAGATCGTCAAAAGCATTGCAGAATTGGATCCCATAACCAACATTTTTTTTAACACACTGTGCTATAGCGTGCTACGCCACTGCGAAACTTGTACTGATATTAAAGGGGAGTCATATACGGTATTAATGATGTTCCTGACATACCCGACCATGCATTTTTTTAACCTTAGTGTATATAACTGCCTTCAATTTGTTCACTTTTTAGAAGAATGTACATTGCGGTTAGTAAATGGATCAGATTTGTAAATTTGCTTGTTTTGTGTATGTTTAATATTCTGCGCAAACAATTGCTACTCTTGAAACAAGTGGTGTGTTTTTAATGATTGCTGGTATATGTACGTTCATTGGTTATGCGCTGATATATGTTTTTCAACAATGTATTTTTTTTCAAAACTCCTGGTACATCTTTATTGCTACTAGATTGGCGCACTCATTATTGCTAAGGCATATACTATGTTTTAGTTTAAACCGGTATTCTCATTGTGTTGCCGCGAACTTACATTTCCAGTGCCTTGGATTTTCTTGCCAATGCCTTGTTTACACAGTAAATGTGTTTTCGGAACTCCGTGAGATTAACTCCTGACGCTACAGAGAGTCGTGCTATATGTGGTACTATCGACATGATACATGCTGCCTCGTTGAGAGCTATGGAGTAAATATCGTGTAATCCGAGTACAATTATGTTATTCTTCTTCGCCACTTTGATCCGGTTCTTTGAGTGTGCCCAATACCTGTAGGTGCTTGTTTCGGCGGGTATCCATGTCTTAATGTGTTGTTCATCAGTGTTGTTCTCAGGACATGTTCGTAGTTCACCTGATATAGATAACCGTGTCTATATATACATGACGAATGACAAGTTCAACATGCTGTTAAACCAACGCATGTACTTCTTATTGTAGTCCATGGGGTGTGGCAGTGGCTGGCATGTCTGTCCACGGTCTTTTGGTTCGTGTTCTATCATCCATTTCCTATTGTAGTTAAACCGTGTAGAATATTGACTATAATACTTTTCCACAACCAACTGATTTGTGTGTTATATATAATTCATTTGCGTCGCGAATTTTATCCAATGCCATAATGCGTCTGTTCCGAATCACTGATACATCAGCGCAGACAATATTGTTTCTTTTAAATAGAAATATCGTTTAAGTGATGACATGAAACTGTACAATTAAATGTCAAAATGTCGTTCATATATTCGAAATCCGGTTGCTTCTGATTAGCTCTACTTTTGACAGGAAATGCCATTCTTAAAAAGGTGCAGGTCTTTTAAGATTAATTTAGTGACCAGTGTAGTTAATTAAAATTCAGGGATTAGAACACGATGTGTGATCTTGTCTATACATTTTAACATATACGTAAGCAAACAAAAAAGGGAAAACTAATAAAATTAAAAAATATAAAAATAAACAGTACAGAAATAAGAGATTAATTTGAAGACCTATGATACCGTTCCTTGTTCAACGACTTGCTATTTGCTGATGATCAATGTCGTATTTACGAAGATGAATATCAGTTCCACAATGATACTAACGCACTGACAACAAAACTCATAAATTATATGAACATAAATACGCAGAAAACAAATGCAATAAAAATCAGCAACTCTCGAATCCAGTGAGTGAAACTTTTGTATTTAAATACCTGGGAAATATGTTCACACATTACGGAAAAACAGACTGAGAGATTGAGACACGATGCCAGAAGACAAACATAGATATAGGGACACAACGGTTATCACCATTACTGTTCAAACCAAAGATCAACATGGAAGTCAAGAGGCAGATGAGAAGCATTATTTTCATACCAACACTTTGCAACCAATGCCAGACATTGGACCCGTTGTCCACAGTCAGTGAGTGATACCTCGGCTAATAAGGCGATCTAATTCGAACCCAGCTCTACAATAGCATATACTGTACCACAGTTAGCTGCGTAGCGAAGTGTTTAGCGCACTGGCTTCGCAAATGAGTGGTCCAGGGTTCATTCCTCCGTTGAGGCGGAAATGTTTTTCAGATCGCAACGGCTCCGCGGTCGACCTAGCCTTAAATGGGTACCGGATTAATCCAGGAAGTAAAGACTGCGAGGGAGAGGATATGGCTACCACACTCATTTGCAGAGCCTCTGAAATGTGAGATCACTAATATCTCACACCCCTTCGGCATTCAAAAATGCTATGGGTTACTTTATTTTGTTTTACTGTACCACAACCATGCTCACATTTTCACTGCGAGACAAGTTAACTGCGAGGCAAGTTCACTGCGAGACAAGTTCACTGCCAGCGGAATATACATAGTCGACCTACGACTAAAACATGATTATCGTCTCCTCGGTAACTTCCAATCAGGACGTGTTGGCGTAGGTAAATTCAAGAACACACTGGGAGATAAACCGTCACGGCGTAGAGTCGATACACAACC
The DNA here is from genome assembly GCA_034231615.1 of Meghimatium bilineatum. NCBI lineage: Eukaryota > Metazoa > Mollusca > Gastropoda > Stylommatophora > Philomycidae > Meghimatium > Meghimatium bilineatum. Next base: position 58,019,100 of record CM067305.1, read on the forward strand.
ATAGCCTCACAATATATATATAAATATATAAAGAATGTCACATTCTAAGGAAGGGCATCTGAATTTAAGATGTGCCGAAAACGAATATGCTAGGCCCGAATAACAAATTAATTCGACTCATCTGTGAAACTTGCAGAGCAACATGCTTTTCACTGCCCAGCGGAAAACACACGAGCTACCATGTCGGTTATTACACAGTGAAAGCAGTAAGTAAAAAAAAAAAAAGAAATTATCTGTTTCTAATAGATGGGAAAAATAAGTTAAAATATAAATAGATAAAGATATATGCATAAAGTGCATGTGTAAAATATATATATTAAATATATGTGGAAAAATGTATGTATAAACTAAATGTGTGAAATATATGTATACAATTTGTGTAAAATATATTTGTAAATATATGACCACAACCTTTGAGAAAAAACCGAAATACACATTCGATTCTTGAGCAAATCCCTGGTAGTGCATGCAGATCTAAGCCATTCACAAATAAATAATATGATTCTCCTACACGTAGCGACATGACGAATTAAGACGGAAGCCGATCATTGCATCAAATGAAACGATATATACGAATAATATATGTTTGGGCAACAACATATAACAATATATGTGTGCCCTTATTGAGTGATTTTTTCCATTGTCAATAGTATATCAGTATGAAACATGAATATTCACCATTAGTTGAAAAATACAATTGCAGCTGTTAAACAAACTGATATAGAACGATCATCAGAAAATAATTGACCAAAATGATCACAAATGGGAACATCCTTAGAAAATGTAATGAAAACGAAAACTGACTAACGTGATTATATTGAGAAAATTAATATATTTTTGCCATATAGTATTATGTATCAAGATACCTAGAATCATGCAGCATAGACTATATAATGTCACCATGATATCGTTTATGTATTTTAATCTTGCCACTATAGAATCACTAATGTATTTTAATTATACAATTTTGCAGATTGTGTCATCTCGTATTATGGTAAATCCTGCAACTTGAGTTGTCCCGCAAATTGTTGGAACTCCACGTGCAATCAAACTTCTGGAAATTGTTATGCATGTGCAGACAACTACCGTGGAGATCACTGCACAAGTAATAATTATAAGAACACTTTAATTAATTATGTTTTATGGCGTTTCCTGTTCTCACTAAACACAGATTTTGCACACATACTCAAAACTTCGGAGCATAGCAAACATCGCATATTTGAAGACATCTCTGAGACTGTCATATAGCAAGGACATTGTGCAGCGAGTATACCATACTTGTATATGATCAACATGTATCCCTTTACTTTTGTGTTTAATTCATTATCGTGATAATTACTAAATTGCGGCTTTTAAACTGGATGTGGCATCTTGTTTTCAAGAATCGTGTTCTCGGTTATTCATGGCTATTTGAAGGGATTACGGAGTTAAGTGATTTGAACTGTACTTTCAACGAGATGAGTGCTAATCTTGTTTGAGTGACAGTTTGAAACATGATCAATTAATGGCCACATGACAATATTTGTTAATTGCATAAATTGTAAAATTAAGAGTTAGTAAATAGTTTTTTTCTTCTTCAGCGTTAATTTTCAAACTCTTGCTAGACCTCTCTTATAGCAGGACAATTGTCCTACTAGATTTCCAGTGAGATGTAGTCCGAAGAATAGACATGCGCTGTGTCACAGTTTTGTTGCGCAGTGGCCAAACACACCCGTCTTCGGCGGTATTATTAAATAGTAGTATTCATCATTGTAATTCGAGTAAACACAGTGGTCCCCAGACAAATTTAGAAGTTTATACATAATATCGTTTCCTATGACAAGAAGGTTTATTGAGTTCCTCGACAGCGGACGTTCATATTTACTATATCTACATATAACTACAGCAAGTTTCACCAGCCTTGCTCATTTTAAAATTAAATATCTTCGTTAATATATAACGTATATAAATGACTCTGAGTGTATGCATGTAAATTGGTATAAACTATATGAACTAAAATATGAATGTTTCCAATAAAATGCATTCATTGATTTAGATTTTCGTGTAAATGCGAAATAGAGCTATAGTCTACTTGTTAATGCACTTTACACATACATATCTTAGATGTTTTACAGTCATTTATAATACCTCATGTATACATGATTGGTTTATCATAGAATCGGCGTAATTTAAGCGTGACATTGCAGTAGTGTGTACTTTCAAACATAAGACAAAATGTGTTTTGCAGTTTGTGCCCGATTTTAGTATTAAATCTTCCGTCGTAGGTATTTCTACATAAAATGTGTAGTTAGTATGTAAGTAAACATTATGACATTAAAGCAGATCATAAATAATATTGTTATGTATATCTGTAATAAAGCTACTTGATCTTTAAGAAATCATCTTTAACAGATATCCATATGAAACAAAGTCGACACATTATTGTATTAGTATACACGCATATAACTAATGAACTCACAATAGCTGTGTCTGAAGTGGTAAACTATTTTTTCTTGGTATACTATAATTAGTTAACTTACACAGATCAGATGATTTCATTTCTGTAACAAACTGGGCATAATGCACTTTATATACATTATATATTTTTGGTACAGAAAATTATAACGTGTGCAAAAATTGGTATTACAACATCAGACGGTTCATGATACAATTTAATCTGTTTAATGGCAAAGCTAGTAATACTTGCTTTACGTAAAGCTATAAGACATGACACGCACATAAACAGTTTTCATAAGTGTCGAGTGAGGCAGTGTATTACTTCATTTTGATGTTAATAGTAACATCATATCGACCATTACATTTCATTATGAATAAAATAAATCCTATGTGACATTGCGATTTCATGTCGTATACTCTAATCTTATATGGAAGATGTGTCGAACCTGTCACATTCACAGTGCATATTGTTTCGTGCTTAAATTTATTCATCAATTTATGTACACTCTCTGCATCATTTTGTCCACACTCTAGGTGTTTGCTAGGATTATAACCACACTCATAATCATCATCAGGTAGCATATCCTGAACAGGATGTAACAGTCATCACTGCCTTTAGAAACTTCTGTCTACCTTGAATCTGTCTTCCTCCTTCTGTTATTGTAATGTTCAGGTGGTCTTTTATGTATTTCGTCATCTTCTTGTTATGGTCTACCTCTTGCTCGTCTACCTGGCATCATCTCTTCATATATGCTTTTCTCTAGGCTGTTATATCGTTTGATATGACCACACTATTGCAGTTTTCTGGAAAGAACGATATTGTTTAGCAAGTTTTAGTTTACATTCATTTCTCTCAGGATGGGTACATTGGTGATACTTTTGATCAATGGTATTCTGTAACTTTCTTTGTAACATTTTGTTTCAAATGCTGCTAATTTCTTTTTATCTTTATTGGTGACTGTTCAGGATTCACACCCATATATTGTCACTGGGAACATGCAAGCTATTAGGAATGTTAGTTAATACACTTCTTATCTTCTTCTGCGCTCGTTCTCAAACTCCTGCAGATTAGCAGGATGTAGTCCGGAGAAATGAAGGCGTTGTGTCATGGTTTACAACATTGCTGCGATATCTGCGCCTTTCTGCCTGACACATCCGACTTCTGCACAACTTTGGGTCACTGACCCTATATGGGATGGGACAGCCAACCCCATTCCATAACCTTCTTAGTCGGCTTTTACGATATGCGTGGAAGGTAAACAGTGTTGCTATTCTTTACTCCCCTTTCAAGGCCCCGGCAACACATGGACGAGTTCATACACGAATTCTAAAGCGTTAATAATTCAATCTAGTTCACATGTTCCAATGTTTCCACACTCTATTTCAGATGTGTTACTGTCTCACATTCTATTTCACATGCGCAAATTTATTCACACGCTTGTTTAGATGTTTTAATTTCTCGCATTCTATATTAAGCTCTCAATTTTGTTACACCAGAGTTCAAAAAATCCTTCGACACACACACACACACACACACACACTACGGTATATATATTTTTTAAAGTGTTCAATCATATCACCATAAGTGTAAAGTTATTGATACATATTCGATGAACTTTGAGTGTGGAATTTTTGTGAAGTCATAGAGTATAATCTGCATTCCTCATCCAGGATTAATATACAGAAGCGTTAATTATGAACTTGTGTAACAACAAAACGCAAAATTAAGTATTCTTTTAATTTGGCATGCATTTGAGCCTTGCGAATCTGTGAAATCATGTATCTATAGATAAACGAGTGTGAAATCAAAGCAATAATTATTGCAATAATTATGAATTAAATCACGTCGCATCGTGTGTGATGATTCTGAAACCCTCATCGACAAATCAGTCAGCAGTGACATTATTTATTTTTCCTTGACAATCATATCGTTAATCTGCAACACCGACTTTGGATATCTTCTCTTCTTCTTCTTCTTCTCGTTCGCTGTCTGACATGTCTACACAGCAAGTCATGTTTACTTAATAAATGCTGCTGTATTTGAAAGCTCATCAGTGCTCCCATACATCTTTCTGTGGATACCCACCTCTGTGGGCCAGTGTTGTTTCCTTAACTGGTTTAGTGTATTGCAGTCTTGCAGGATATGTTCAGTGGTATGTGATGCCTGCCCACAAGGGCACAGTGGTGATGGGATCGATCTTAGTCTATTTACGTGACTGTTTAATCTTTTGTGTCCTGTTCTGAGACGGAAGATAATAATCTGATCTACTCTGTCCAGATAGTGGTAATAAGATGACACAGTATAGCCTGAACTTCATTATCACAATATATTGACGTGCGATTGTACTTTCGGTTCATTAGGGCAAGATGTTTCCACGTTCCAACTTTAAAAAAAAAAATATATATTAAAAATGCCGACAATTTCTTACTGCGTTGGTGACACGGAGATTAAATAGTCGCAGCTTCGGCTGCCGATTAATCGAAAGATCGCAACGCGCTGAGAACACATCTCCCAGATTCCAGAATCACCCAGTGGGGGCAGTGAGAGGTCTCTGGGATGCCTATCAATGTGAGGCACCTCTGCGTAGCGCGAAGAACGTTGGAAGCGGCGATGTATGAGTCTTTATCGAAATTTAATTTTGGTAAATAATATATGCTTTGTTTCGTTATTAGTGTGTACGCAATGTACCGTACTCTCTGGAACACGTCGGCCATGTTGTCACGAAATCCAAGAACTATATCTCAGCCTTTATAGTTGTGGCAACGACTGACACTAAACAATCACATCTGGTAACTATATACATGCTCTGATTCTTCATGTTATTGTGAATATGGAAGACTCAACATCACTGTTCTTTGATGGCCCATCAGATAAACATGGAATTATAACCTGTAACTGTCATCTCCCGATTTGATTCCAGAATTCATTAACACCTGCGATGGGGTATATTTTCCCATAACAAAGTGACTTGGATGAAACGTATAGGTAACACCGAAGACCGATGTTTCGGGCCATTGGCGCACATAAAACGACGACACAGCGCATTTCCATTCTCTGGACTACATCCTGCTGGAAATCTAGTAGGACAATGGTCGTGCTACAAGATAATTTAGCAGGAGTTTGAGAATGAACGCTGAAGAAGAAGAAGAAACGTATAGGTCTTGTGAACCGTAATCCATCTCTTTGCTTGCCTTGTTAACACTAAAGCAAATGTCATACCATTACATTTGGAATCAGACATGCTGCAGGAGTTGCCGGATCAGCAAAACCATGCTATATTTTAATGTACCTAATACTTATTTTAAATGTACTGTAAAATTACAATATAATAGTATATCGTGGCAGTTGATGACAGCACCAGTTTCAGACGTGTGATGATGATGCGTGTGGATATAATTGAAAAGTTGAGTTCAAGAAACTATTCTGCTGCAACATCTGAGCGATGTATGGTCAACGTCGAATATATGTTTCGTTTTTTTTTCTCTTTCGTCTAGCATGGGTTTTTTGTTCTCTACTTCTATAGTCGTGTGCTTCTCAGTGATATATGCACATGTTCTTCTGTAGAAGCGCAACTTTGAAAGACGCTAAATACTCACTTCACATAATGTGACATCAATGTTGCATCTCTTCACAGATTCATAGACTTTCATTAAATGACTTTTGTATACATAGCTAATTCGATGTCCTTTAAGGAGCTCGAAATGCATCGTCATTTTACGATCTGTTGTGTTATTCATGAAAACACCATTCCTGATCCATCAGAGTTGGATCGTCTTCGGCACAAAATGAAGAGGAATATAGATGCAGGTGAGAATTTTGGTACTTAAGTATTTTATTTTGCTACTTTAATCTGAGAATTGAGCGGCTTATGTACAATGGCTAAGACTCACATGTGATTTGCAAGAAATTAGAAACAATGACACACTATAACATCTGATGTATATGGGATGATAATATTCAGTTTCCAACTAAGTAATGCAGTCTAACAAATGTAACAGGCACGCTCCATATATTCTTGCTGACTTTGACACCAATGTTTTCTGGAGAGAGAAATATCGAGACACCACTTGAATATATTGCTTAGTGGAAGCCTCGTGCTATTGTTCCTGATGGCAGGTTGATTCTAATTTTTACTGTTAAATGGTTGAAATATCCCTTGCACGTTTTTGTCATTACAATTAAGATACTTTTACTCGTACAACTATATACAATGCAATGTCAATTTTAGATAATGGCCGAGTGAAATATATATAGTAACATGACACTCATTAGGTTCGATATATACAGTATATACATTGCATATAATTGTGAACTTTTAAAAGTTATATTAAATGTGACAATGTGTTTTAAAAGAATGCGATATGAAAGAATCCCACTGCTTACTACACTCACGCATGCAATATTGAGCCTAATCTGCATGTGTATTAATGTTTTTTCTTAAAAATAGACAAGATGTCATTAGCAAAGTACGCACGTGTGATAATGCTACAACAAGTATACAATGTCAATATTTCCCTTCCTACAGATTGTATAGATGGTTACTATGGTGACTCGTGCAACATTGCGTGCCCTGCCAACTGTGCTAACCGTACTTGTGCCATGGAAACTGGAAAATGTAGGAACTGCAGTTCCCATTTCTTTGGAGAATTCTGTAACGGTTAGAGCTAATTGTATGAACAATTTATATTCATATTTAAAAAAAAAGACGTGATGCACCAAATGTAGACACGATCATTTAATATCACATTACGCATGCTGTAATTGTACAACATAACGCAGTGAATCTTGACCTATAGTCAGTGGCCTTTGCTGTGATAGATGGCAGTGTGTGCGTGTCGAACAGCAAACCCGTGTAGGTTTGTTCCTGCAGACAAATGCCGAAATATTGCTAAAATGTGTATTATAGGAACATATGCAATGTTATAATTACAATTTCCATGGATCTACTCCCAACAATGCATGCATTGGGTATATGATGAAATAAAAGTTTAGATCAAATGCAATTTAGAATGGTGAATTGAAGTTAACGATTCGTGTCTTAAAAAATGCATTCATAGAAACAAATATTCATGAACGTGTTTCTTAATTTGCTTCTCCTGTGTTGGTTCTGCAATTTCTGAATTGTATCATAGTGTATTTCGAATAACTGTATTCCTTGGCTGTTATAAAAATGTCGATTGATTAGTTGTTTCGTTGTTGATCATGAGTCACTGTGCCTCTATGATGGGCCTCAGCCACATGAAAACAAAACAAAAACAGTACTGTTAGTTTCCTCCACCCCAGAGTTGTACAGTACATCATTGGTTCCTCCTAACCACATATGGTGCATACATATATAAAAATAACAAAGCATAAAACACATTGCAACATCACGATTCAAGTATCAGAAACATAATTGTATAGATTTTGCTCCATGAAGTGTCTATAAGAAGAGATCCCCAAAACAACGTCGTGTCATCTACTAAGTTTTTCTGTTGTATGTTTGGTTTGTTTAGTAGAATATTGGTGAGACTCACAGGAGCAATCGCATGCGTCATAATGTAGTTTGAAGAACTGAGTTATTGCTCGGTATCAGAATGTAGTTCAAAGAACACAATTTTTGCTTTGTATCGTAATGGAATTCAAAGAACATATTTATTGTTTAGGTAATTAGAAGAACTTTGTTCTTGCTTGGAATCAAAATAGAATTTGAAGAACATATTTCTTGTTTGGGTAATTTTAAGAACGTTATTCTTGCTTGGAATCAAAATGTAATTCGAAGAATATAATTCGTATTTGGTATCACGACGTAGATCGAGGAACATGATTCGTGCATGGTATCATAATGGAGCTAGGAGAGCATGGTTTATATCTTGGTTTATATCTTCTTAGCGATGGTTGAACATTCAGGCCTGATGAATTCGACTTCAGCACTGATGTCACTTTCACCATTTGTGTTTAAAAGTATTTTCTAAATAAAATCTTCTTATTAGCCTCTTTATTTAACAATGAGACTGTTAGTGAAACATCTACCCCAATAATGCTAGAGACATGTTCTAAACAAGCTGTGTCCGAGAAATATATTGAAAGAAGGCCATACATAAGGGAGAGGGTGGTTTTTCCGGGTTAAAATCTTTAGTAAATCATACATGACTTATAGTATGAGACTTAGACAAACTATTAGATACAAGTCAGAATAATTTCCACTTTCAACAATCTCTAATAATTTGTACACAAAAAAGTCATATTTGTCATCAAATGGATGAAATTTAAAAATAGAAACGCAAGAGCGGCCTATGTTTTAGGTTATCCCCTCACTCCAGCCACTTCTTTTTATCTTATCTCATCATCATCAAGTGCCGTCTCCGCTACGAAGGTTGGCTGCAACGTATCTCCAACATCTCATGTCTCTTGTCTTGGTGGTGCACTCTGCTAGACTGTAACCTGTCTATCGTGTAATGTTACTCTCCCACTTGTATCTATGCCTACCTCTTGCTCGCTTCCCTTTGACTTTACCCTCACGTAAGGTCTTCAATAGGGTGTCATGTCTTTTAATGTGTCCAAAGTATTTTATTTGCCTGATCTTTATTTCTTTTAGTAGTTCTTTCTTCATATTAAGTGTTTTTAGCACCTCTTTATTTGTTTTCTTCTCTTTCCATGATGTTCTCCCTATTCTTCTATATACCCACATCTCAAAGGCATCAATTTTGTCTTCTAATTGTTTATTTAGTGTCCATGTTTCTGAGCCATACATTAATATGGAATAGATGTAGCATTTTATAATTCTCATTTTTAACTTGTTTGTAATTTGTTTAGATATTAATAATTTCCTCATGTCATTGAAGGTACTTTTAGCCATTCCTATCTTATCTAGCGATCTGCATTTAAATGGAAAGTCATAACTTATATTATTTTAAGTAAATTATAGAAAGTAAATTTTCAAAACCACCCACCCTCCCACTCCCCTCTTGTATCAATGAAACCACCAACAATACTATGAGCGGATGTACTAATTAGGCTAACTAAATTTAATTAACTGGCGACAGCTAAGCAAAGATAATGTTGACGATATAATGTTATGTGTGTAATGATAGCGAACTTTGATGTCCGTCTCATGATGTTGATTGATTATTATTGTATTGGCTGGCGGTATGCTGCATTTAAATTCATTTGAAAATAAATGCCGTAGAAAACGTTTAAATGTTGTTTGGCAAGAGTTCAAGTCAAAAAAACCATGTACTAGAAGACACAATATGCTTTTTTAAAAATACGAAGACAACGATATCGAACATGTACCTAGACTAAATGAATATACACTGCCATTGCACGCATTAACATATGTACCAGATTGCAGAAAGAAATAGGGAAGACCATAGGAGACTTAGCAGAACAACCATCAAAGAAGAAATGTCTTTAGGTCACAGCAACATGAATTGCATACATCACATCGCATAACATCACATAACATCACATCGATGGAACTGGAAAGCTATGGTTCCTGCCATGTGCACGGTATTAGTCACTGAAGTAACATAGACGCGCCGAAAGTGTATATTTATTTTTGTTCTGATTATCCGTCTTATGTTAGTTAGTTAGGTAGTTAGTCGTCGGATCATCATCACTACAAACTGGACACGTCCATATTTGCTCCGATCTCTCCTAGAGTATATCCGCCATTACACTTATGCTGACAGTACCGGTCCTATGCTGGTTAACCATCATTCTTCTGCGCCCTCCACAATGTTCACCTCTAGTAACACAACATTTCAATCCCTGATCTTTAATCCTAGCCATTGAAAAGGGATCATCATCCACATTAGTCTCACTCTCACGTGGTATATCTCTTAAGGAGTTCAAAACGTCAGTGCGATACATTGCCCCATCGCCCTGTGCCACAAACGCGCACGATGCCAGTTGATTCGCTCTTTCATTGCCTCGAACGCCCACATGTCCCAGCACGAAAAAAAATGTAACCACTTTCAAGCTCGCCTTTCTCAAGGCCTCAATCCACTGTTCGCAAACGAGATCCACGTGTACCTTCTTAATCATACTCACAGTCACTCACGATGCAGACCAGTGTTACCTTCTGTGTGCGTAGCCACTCAAATGCCTTGGTCACCGCCATAGTCTCCATGGTCATACTACTCGTAGTGACCGCAAAGGCACCACTTTCCTCCTTGATCGTTTTACCTGCGCACTGTGCTGTAAAGTCCCAAGCACTGCGAACATGTCTAATTACAGATCAATCAGTGTATATAATCACATCCCCCTTTTTGGTATTCTCACTGATTAAAGGCTGCACTTCTTTCTCCACAGCTGTGGGACACCATTCTCTGCATTCCCTGCTAAGTGATATTACTACTCTCAAACACGTTTCGAAATATGTGGGTAGACCTATCCATTCCGCACCTGCTGCCACATCCTGCAATCTGCACACGCTTTGTATGACATATTCAGCACGTCTCATCCACGACCTTCCTCTCTTGAGTCTGCTGCCTTTAATTTTATGTATTTCGGAATGCAACGGGTGTTCCTTATCTGCATATATTTGAAGGTACCCTCGTGCACGGCAATACTGTAATCTATGCTCAGCTGTTGGGCAGTCAAGTAGGTATCGCATAGTTCTTGTCGGTGTGTCTCTTGTGCATCACAGTATGATACGCATTGCTGCATTCTGTATTCTATCCAGTCTTTCGATCTGAGTTTGGTCAAGAGTCAGAATAGGCAGTGCATATTCCACTACATCAACTACCAAACCCTGGTACAAAAGAAATAACAATCTCTGGTCACAGTGCACAGCAGCCATAACCTTCATTGCTGCTAAGCCTCTTCCTGCCCTTATGTTAACGTGGTCAACATATTTCATGAAACTCATGCATCTGTCAAAAAAAAAACACACCCAGATATCTCATTGCGCTAGTCCTTTCTAAACTTTTCCCTGACAACGAAACTTGTGGCATGGGTGTCTTTACCATGTGATTAATCAAGGAAAACCATGTCACGAATGCCTTAGACGTATTAACCACTGCTCCCGTATCTCGACATCAATTTGTCATTCTATTCAGCTCCTTCTGTTGTTCCACGACACACTGTTCTCGATTTCTGCCATGCATATATACACCATGATATCATCGGCATATGACATCGTTCTGCCAACATCTGTGATTTGATTGCAAGCGATATGTACTGTGTATACATTGAAAAGTACAGGAGATAGAGGCGATCCCAGTGGCAGACCAGGACTAATAACAATTGGTGCAGGTATCCAGTTACCACACTTAAGAATTTCTATCATATGCATCAGGGTGGCGCCAACCCACCGCACGACAAAAGGATTAACTGCAAGATTTAACAGCTGGTGCATCAAGATATCCAAGGGCACCCTATCGTAGGCATCCTCAAGGTCTGTTGCGACCTAACATGTCTCCATGCGATTCGCGCAACCGTCATATGTGTATGGTGTAATGTGTATTAGACTTTACATTCTCATTACTTTACATAGATTGTCTTGATGTAATATGTGAAAATACGTATGGGCTAAGCAGTGTACTAGTGGCTACACCGGGGATTCTTGCAGCGGTTAGTATTTTCTGTGCATTTTGTGGTAAAAAAGCAACGTTGGCTTACATTTCAGACGCTAATAGAGCTATCACGAAAGCTGTCTGAATCACAATATGAGACATAACATACAAAAGACTGATATAATATTCATGTGCTAAAGTAACCCATAGCATTTATTAATGCCCTAGGGGTGTGAAATGTTCGCGATATCACATTTCAGTGGCTCTGCGAATGAGGGCTGTAGCCATCTCATCTCCCTCGCAGTCTTTACTTCCCGGATTAATCCGCTACCCATTTAAGGATGGGTCGACCCGGGAGCCGTTGCGATCTGAAAAATATTTCCGCCTCAACTGGGGAATGAACACAGAACCACACATAATCGAAGCCATTGCGCTAACCACTGAGCTGCGCGGCTCCTTATATATATATATATATATATATATATATATATATATATAAACATATATTAACGTTAAGATTGATCAGTGGTCACTGCCCACATTTTCAAGGACTTTGATGGTTTTGTTGTATGTTGAGCCAGATGTGGAAAATGTCAGATCTGGTATGCTGGTCGATATATCTGTCATGTGTAAGAGTGTTGGTGGAGTCTCCAAGGTTTGTACTGTTGCGCATACCTTCAATCGCTAGTAATCAGTTATTATGACGCATGTATCAATGGGTTGGGATGTATGCATTGAAGTCGCCAGCTACAATGGTTCACCTTACCTTAATGTAGGCTCACATTCTGGCAGACTTGGGGTGATGTTGGGGGACAGTAAATATTGTGCAGTGTATACCAGGTATTATTTCTTTTGTATACCAGGTATTATACCAGGTCTCATACATTTCAATTCCGGTTGTCTGTGTCTTCCTCAGGACTGGTGGTGATGTTAAAATGGACATCGTTTCTAATTAGTGTCATAATGCAATGACATTTACATGTGTGTTGTGTGTAGTCCGTGATGTTGATTTCTGTCTGTAGTGGTATTGTTTCCTGACGGAGGACTATGTGCATGGTGTGTTCCTGTAATGTTTTTATTACATCTGAGACTTTGCTTTGTATACCTGATATGTTTAATTTTATGATGTTTATGTTTCCCCTCTTTTCGCAAAGAGAATTGATGTGATAGCTCGTGCATGGGCATTGGTAAACAAGGTGATTCTCAAGCTCGTATTGTAGATTCCTTTTGACTGCATTGTGGGTTTGGTTGTTTGCAGCAGACATCGTCACAAGGAATAAAATTCAAATGTATCCATCTGAAACTTGTCGAGTGACCAATTGCCCTAATGAAGTCTCCATGACAAGTATGTGCTTTTGGTGATTTTGATAGGGTTCACAGATATGCATTCACAAGCACTCGAGAAGCAGGCTTTGTTTCTTTATTATGTGGCTAAGTATTTACTGTGACAGTGTCAGGCCCTACATTCTATAAATTCACGTATGCAATTCTTGATCCTGCATCCAATATCTCAAAATTATGACAGGTTCTGACCGGGGGGTGCAATGCCATTAGTCACGACACTATCGCTGTAGCTGGGACATTAGACATGAAACAGATATACTCAAGGTAGATTTGATAATAATCACCATTCAGGATCCTCGTTGAGGGCGTCGATAAAAGATAATAGACTGTGATAGAGAAGAAAAGAGAGTGGCAAGGGCATACCACAAATACTCGGTCGATCCCATAGCACGCTTTGTTTGAAACAAAAATACATCGTGAATGTGTTGATGTGGGCGCGTTTGTGCATAATGCATTTGATGCAAGAAACCTAGCCGAGCAACAGCTGCTTCAGAAATAAGCAGCATCTGAACTGTGAGAGGCTGTCGTAGAGCGCTTCAAGACGTCATCGACTCTAGGCCCAGCGATACCATAATTGTTTCGTCCACCTCAGCTATTCACTGGTAACACGCATAATAACACGCAACTCTTCACGTTTCAAACAAAATGTCTTTATCACGAACACACTCGCAGCATAATATGACGAATAAGAACGGTTCTATTGACGCTTTCGTTCATATGAAACAATTAAATGTAGATTATATATTTAATATAATCGTGTCATCTTTGCAGTCATATCTTTCATTGTCTTGCTATTATGTTCTGTCCCAAAACTCCAAGGAAATTTGAGAAGTATTGAATCTGTTTGTGAAAGCAAATGTTTTTTATAAGTAATACAAATATAAGTGTTTGTTTTATTATATTCTAATATGTATTTATAAAACGAAAAAAACGTTTCTTAAATGTCTTTTTATTTTTTTTCCCCCAGAAACTGAAGATCTGCCTTACATGTGGATGTTCTTAGTATTGATTGTGCCTTTTTTTCTCTTCACTGCATTATTTTTTACTCAGAAAAAGGACAACCTGCATTCAAATGAAGAGATGAACCGAGCACGACGTAAATCTGTTTGGACGTTTAAGGGGTTCAAACATCGCCACAGCATTATATACATATAAAATTAATGTTAGTACTATGAATTTATTAACAAGGTATATGAAAATCAAAATCATTCCCTAATCTTAATACCAATTTTCACAAAATTGTCATTAGCGTAGCACATCATCTACATCAAAAACTGAAATGTACACGCGAGAACACATGAATGACCGTTTTTAATTATATTTAGGGAAATTTCCCCTAAGCATTAAAGGAAATGTTTCTACTTCTTTGCGACTCAGAATAAATTGTGAATCGTATATTCGCGAACGATATAGTAACATGTGATGACAGCTATATAGATACTTGTTGATATGTATGTTGTGTGTATTCATGGGTCGGTGTCAGTTATTTATATCCATGTAAGTAATTGCAAGTAGGCGTGGGGTACATGTCATGCTATATTTATTGTTTTAAACATCCAGATGTCCGATTTAATTTACTTTCTGATGAGCAAAATAATTGGTTTTCGCAATGCAAGTTTGTATGTGATTCTGACATTTCCATCCTTCCACTGTATGATTCATAAATATGCAGATTCTGACGATTTGTTAAATAATCAACTTTTATTTGTCTGATAAATCATTGCTTAACCCACTAAAATGCATTTATTGTGTAAATAAACATAATTTTGAACGATCATTAAACGATGAGGTCCATTAAACAATATATGAAACAACAGAAATTGTCTTAAGTTTGTATATTTCCTATTTCCAATTGATTCCTGCTTTATTCGCACATTTTCTTGCAACATACCGATTCTTTCGGCATGTGTAGCATCTCTTGACATGCCTCCATCTTGGATATTTTTGGTATCTATTTGTTCAGCCGTTTCTTATATCCATCTGACGGATCTCTTCTGTCGATTCTCCATAACTACAGTTCTCTGATGGTAGTTATATGTACCACACATAATCGTCGAGTGCTAACTCTTTATCTCTAAATGCATTTCAATCTTTTTCGACATAAGTTATGTCTGGCATCCTATCGTCACGGCATGTCTGTCTTCTATGTAGTATCTCCATCAATAGAGCTAACATATTTAGTCCTGCCGCTATCTGTAATAAAATATTTGCCGAGATGCAATTCCGATTTATATTATCTACCATATGTACACTGTATACACCTATTTCTTCTTCTTCCTATTTCTTTTTCTTATTGTTCTTCCTCAGCGTTCATTCTCAAACTCCCGCTAGATCTCCTTTGTATCAGGACCATGGTCCTACTAAATTTCCAGTATGATGTAGTTCAGAGAATGGAAATACTTTGTGTCGTCGTTTATTTGCGTCCTTGGCCCGACACAACCTTCTTCGGCGGGTTCTTCCACTTTAATTTAAGTTATCATGTTCTCAACCTCTTTGACACAATATAATTCGTTTTGCCTATGAAATATATAGGTACAACCCAAGTAGCATAGACATGCTAATGTGGTACGTGGAGGAGATATAGATACCACTATTCAGTTTCATTACTGTTTTTTTAGTTTCCGACTTAGTTCTGTCTTTTTCCATATTTTCCTGTTCTAGTTCAACAATAATACTTTCTCACGATATCTTATTCATATGTGCATTTTTAGCAAGACCTTCTCATTCTTAAAATCTAAATGTTATCATGGCTATATATGTTCTCATTTCTTGTCAGTTTTATGTTAACTTTGTTATGCATTAGTAAATTTAAAAAACATACTTATTCAGTAATAAATAGCAATTTCTTTTTTTAATTTCTTATATAATATATACATCTGTGATTCTCTACAATAAAATACAATATGTTAATATACTAGACTATAGAAACACACCACAATGCGTATAATACTAAAAAGCAGCAATCATATATTTATATATATCACAAAGATATCACTACACATTTATCACTGAGTAGTGTCAAACTGTAGGTTCACACGGAGAACGTGCTGCTCATTATGGTACGTTGATGTAATTCTGTTTGTCTAGTGTGTAACGCAGGACAAAGCCGG
This sequence comes from Meghimatium bilineatum, assembly GCA_034231615.1. NCBI lineage: Eukaryota > Metazoa > Mollusca > Gastropoda > Stylommatophora > Philomycidae > Meghimatium > Meghimatium bilineatum. Next base: position 58,035,491 of record CM067305.1, read on the forward strand.
CCTCTGCCTTGTATTTTCGCTCTGCTTGACATCAGGTGATCGCTAAAGCCACTAATGACAATCGGCAAATGGTTGGTCAACTAATATCACAATCCTTCTTCTTCTTCTTCAGCGTTCGCTCTCAAGTAACCACAACAAAATTATCGTGTGATTTCCGCCGGGGAGCGTGAAGTACGTTGTTATGCAAGTTCCACAGTAGAACTGTGATTATTTCCACCCCGGTTGGACACTTTGTGACCTGGACGTCCGAGGTATATCACAATCCTATAATTAATATTTTTTACACATATCTTGAAACTCTAAAACTAGTAGCAGAATCAATCCTTGGATATTGAATAACACAGCGTATTGATGATGAACTCAAGTATACAAACTTCATGTGTGATTATCCAGTTATGAATACCGAGAAAATCAGATGTATAACCCTCAAGCACGAGAGCTGCAGTAACACGTAAGCTTGCCATCTTATCTCGTCCTTGTGTTTTAGGTCTCATTGTTTGAGCTTACATGAAAATATTCGTTCTCGTCTACATTCTGCTCACTTTGTAAAAACTATATTCGCTGTAAAACATCCATAGTTATCGCCATTTGAATAACTTAAATGGAGAAATGACACATTTCCCCATCCATCCAACGTAACATGTTGACAGAAAACTGCAAAGCACAATTGTCCTTTTAGTGACCGGATCGACTCAGAATTCTTACTACGCTTCACGGCAGATAGATACAATTATGACTACGCTTCACAGCAGATAGAAACAATTTTCACTACGCTTCACGGTAGATAAATACAATTATGACTACGCTTCATAGCAGATAGAAACAATTATGACTACGCTTACAATTATGACTACGCTTCACGACAGATAGAAACAAATATGACTACGCTTCGCGGCAGATAGATACATATTCGCTGAAAAAACATTAACATTCCATGTTTAGGCACAGAAGACTTATTCGTGACAACCGCCATCTGGATGACGTCATTTCCAATTAGCAAGCCTGTATACTCAGTGACTCGATGAGCATAATAATAAAGTTTCTGCGTTATTCTGAGAAATATCCAAACAACATTGTCATATCTTGCACATATTTGCTTCGAACTACATCATGTAACAATCAGGTTAGCATAAATTGGTTTGCAGCTAGGATCATTGTCATGTTTGAATCTTATCTCCTTTTCCCAGTGTGATTTTCAATGAAAATATTATTTGAATGTTGCACCACAAAGGTTATACGAACTGTTGTTTTAGATACATATTCAACGTTTCTTCGTATTCTGCGTTCGTTATCTGATAATTATTACAATACTTCGTGTGATTTACGCCGTGGAGCGTGAAGTGCGTTCTGCTATTATTACCCATTCTACAACAAATCAACGGTACGCCTATACCAGCAATTAATGTAACATTTCTGTTTCACCTAAAATAAAATCACTACTACATTAAAAACGACATCAGTAGCGACTGATATCTGTTCAATCTAGATAATAAGTAATCATAAATATGTATGTGGTTATGAAATAATGTAAGCATACAAAATATGAAGCGTATACGCTCAGTAATTACGGAGAAAATAAACAATATCAGTGGATATTGTTCCTCCATCATACGTGGTAATGACGATTTGTTACATCACTTTTTGAAAATTCAATTTTCGTTAGGTCCTTGATTATGGGTTCGTAGATGGCTAATGAGCCCATATATAAGCTGTAAATGTCCTTGGAAAGTCCATCATCAGTGGATAACTATTTATGAACGCACTATAGAAATTGTTCTGCAGCTGAACCATACCAGTTCAGATTTTTTATAACGTTATCCCTTTGCGCTTGCACGTAGCGCTTCCTTCTCTCACTGAGCGGCCCTGTCATTGTTTTCAATATGCTATTTTTTTTCGAATCTCACTGATCGTCCATGAGTTATGCCTATTTCGTGACTGTTGTATTGGCCGCCCTTCAAATGCTTGAGGAGGATTGTTTGGAACATTGTATGTCGGCAGTGACTCTATATGTGCTCACGCAAAGGTCGGAGATATTTATTGTCTTTTAATTATCATTTTATGATATTTCTTGTCAATTATCTTTCCATCTTCAGAGCCTCACATCTACGGACATGAGCCTAATAGTGTTGGCCAGGCATACAGCAATATCACCTGTATTTGTTTCCATAGTGGAACATGAGGAGGTACTTTTAGTATATTGTGTTTTTCTTCTAAAACTTGGTCCTCACGAGAGCAGTACGAGATCATTTGCAACCCCCCTCCCTTTGTATTCATTGTTTTCTGAAACGATTCTTGACACTGGTCTAGTATAATGGCGTAAATGAATCCCCATAAATTTACATCATGCTGGTTCACCAGATCTTGGTTTACTAATATCTGGCTCTCAATTTTCGATATTCCAGTATAAACCTGTAACCTTTCAGGGTCGTAGGAAATATCATAGTCTATGCTTTGGTAAGCATAGTCCACCAGTGATTTCTATCTTCAACGATACGGATGAGATTTTTAAGTAGGAAGCCGTAGAACGGACTGGTGCCGTAGGACGGACTGGTTCAATTCCCGTTAGTCTCAAGAATTTTTAAAAGTTGTCATCTGGCTTCCAACTTAAAAATGTACTTGTATAAACAATTATTTGAAGCAAAATTGTATTGTCTATATATGTTATCCATGTTTACAGTAAGACATATCGGCCCTTGTATAACTAATACGGATATTATGTTATGTGTTTGTTTTTGCTGAGGATATTTCAATATATGTACGGGATGTTTGTTTTTGTTGTAATAGTCATTGTCTCGATTAGTCCGTTCAGGTGACTTTGTGTGGACGGTTTGAATGGCTTGATGAAATCGCATCTTCTTTGGAAATGCGGTTAGTCAAGTACGGAAGAAAGAGTGTGCAATTGTTGTTAGGCGATTTGGTGCCGTAGAACGGACTGGTTCAATTCCTGTTAGTCTCAAGCATGCATGCCAATAAACTTTGTGTCTGTACGTTAAATTGTTCAGTCCTGAGAGGAGACACTTTCTGCACTGTCAATTCATATTTCCATCATTCCCTAAGTATGAATTCATTAATTCATCCATTTTCCATTTGCGCTGACGTTGGAGCATAGGACAGAGGTCAGATCTCTCCAATTATGTATGTTCAAAGCTATTCTGTGCAGTTCTTTAAAAATATTGGTTGTTTTACTTTCTCTAAGTATTGTTCTTCTGAGAGTTTTTTGTGGTCTACAAGTTGCTCTTTTGACTGTAGGTATCCATTCAAGAGATTGGTGGTGTATTATGTTGGTGTCTGCGCATAAGACATGCCTGATGTAGAACCAACGTCATTTTCTGATAACATCTGTGATGAAATTCTGATGTGTATCTTTTTTGATTTTATCATTCAATTTGAATTCACTCCAATGTGTGTTAGTTATCCTACGACGACATTTGCTCTCGAAACTCAGTAATTTCTTTTCCGAAGACAAAGAGTTTTTACAGCTCTCACATTCATATGATAGCACCGAAATAACTCAGGAATTAAATAAGCGCACTTTAGTGCGCGTGCTAAGTGACTTTGACCTCCAGATATTAGACAGGCTGTTAAAGGCACTTGATGCTAGGGCTATGCGAGAATTAATGTCTGCCATTACATCACCGTCGAGTGTTAATTTGCTTCCAAAATAGTAGAATGTGTGTACTTTTTCAAGTTGTTGTCCATTTAAAGTAATTCCGTTAGGTGAAATGGTGAATTCCATAAAGTTTGTTTTTGTTGAATTGATTTGGAGACATATTAGTCCTGCAATGAGATTTAATCTATCAGTTTCTGTTTGTTCATCTTGATGATTTTCACTCAATAGTGCAACATCATCGGCAAAATTCAGGTCTTTTAATGTTGCTTTATTCATTCTTTTGATTCCTAAATTTGTGTTGGATTGTTTTTTCTCATAGCCCAGTCAATTACGATTTGAATGTAAAAGAATTGGAATGAACTGACTTCTGTTACACAAATCGGTCTGAACTTTACGATGTTAGTTGATTAATCCAACGATCGGCGGAGTGACCCGGACGTGGTTAGAGAAACACCCTCCATCAACGGAAGTCACTACCTGAAGTTCCAATAAATATGTATAGTCTCTCATTTATTCTCCTATTAATCACGTTATAGTGCATCCATAGCTTCTTTTATCAAGACCATATATATCTGACGTATCATAGAATAGTTACAATTTGCGTATGCAGCTGATGCATACGGTGTAAACTAGATGTAGTAAAGCATACCAAGCCCAAGAACAAATGACACCAATCTTCAGAAACAAAATGTATAATTAAATACCAATATAACACAATTAAAAACGGTTATTTTGCTATCGATGTGCTACCAATGCCAAACACGAACAACAACAGCACAAGACAAACTTAAACTTGTGACATCTGAAATGGCATGCTTACGCAGAATCCTAGGAATATCGCTAAGAGACAGAGTGAGGACATGAAACAAAGAACCGGCACCACCCAAATATTGGAATATATTAAGACAACAGATCACATGTTATGCACACATCGTTAGACTACAATCAAACAGTATACCACACCAAATTATGCAGCAAAGATACAGTGAATGCAGACATCATAGGCCGATCAGAAAACGATGAACTACCGAAATAAAAGAGGCAACAACTTCCACAATATACTCAGCACAGACGAGGGTTATCTCCAGAAAACACTCCTACCACTGATGCTGAAAGGTAACAAAGATTTTAGCGAATAGATAGATACATAAATAGACATTGTCCTATTACAAGAGGTATCCATCGAGATTTAATAATGAATGATGAGGAAGAAGAAACACATTATCAAGAAAACATAATATGCACTGCACAACATGCAGTGATTTGTTAATAATGTTAGAGGACAGCTCTTACTCACGAGTGACACATTACATATGATTTGTACCACTTCAGCCTTTCTGCAACATGCATAGTTGAATTTCTTTTCTTTAGTTCCCCTACCGAACTACATTTCCTGTCTGAAGTGTCCATAAGAGCCTAGTTCTGGACAATGGTCATCGTGTTGGGAATATATATATATATATATATATATATATATATATATATATATATATATATATCCTTTCAGAGATTATGATTCTGCGAGTCATATCTTACATATCTGGAAGTGCCCAGTCGACCGATTGAGTTAATTGAAAAGGTTAATAAGTGGGTCTAACTGCGCACACTTATTTTCATTTGTGTTCGTGGACAAGTAGGTGTTGAATGGGTGAGCGAACCGACATGTTGGCTAGTTCCGCCTATATAACAGGTTGATATCATATGTTCGCATCATGCTGATAATATATGTACACACAAGACTTGTGCGATATTTATTTTATTAGAGTATGCAGAAGTCAGTAACGAGATTGCGCGAATTTGAGTTGATTATCAACGTAGCACGGAGCATCTTGAAATGAACAGAGAACAGTAATTATAAGCTGCCACACCATCTTGCATTTACTAAAGTGAAAATCTAAGAACCTATGGATATGCCCGGTGTGCGAAGACACGAACCAACACACATAAACATAACCATATATAGATAGATATGTCCACTGTGCGAAGATAATAATAAATATACCTAAACATAAGCACACATGGATATGCCAGGCGATCGAATACAACAATCTACATACCTAAACATAAGCATATATCTTAACTTTCGTCGACCTTCTTTCTCACAATTCTGCAGTTTAGCGAAATGGGTTGCAGAGAACGAAATTATTTGTGTCAGGGTATAAAACGTTTCTTAATGCCTGCGGCTTCGTGCCTTCCGACTTCAGTATACCATACGGGTCTCTTTGACTTTATATTGGATATAACAACCATCTTCATATCATAACCGTTTTAGTAACATCTTACGATATGCATGGCAGTTAATCATAGTGAAAATAAATAATATCTATTTTTGTTTGCTACCATATCTGGCGCGGGAAACATTTGGCGTACATAAACCTAATTGGCATTACTGAATAATTACTAAAACCTCTTACAGTAACGTCTAGCCAAGAGAAATCAAATAATAAATCATGGGCGAATAGTCATGAATGGCTTAAAGAGTGGAAACATTGATCTTAGTATGTTAATTGGGAGAAGTAGGAATGACTATGAATGGATAGACGTAGATTAAAATAGGACGCATCAGCATTTATAGTAATACAATTAGGAAGCGTTTCGAAAATTAACTGATATAATGAAATATATTAATGTGCTATAATTAACATAGTTACAATTACAACTAGTGTTGTTTGTGGTTTATAGTATACTAATTGTAAGTGAAACGGGAATACTTACTGCACTTTCATGCATATATGCAAAGTGGATATACATATATAATATAAATTCCAAACAATGTGTACATATCTACTATTTCCAATGTTCAAACGCAGAAAGCAAGCTTAACATTCAAATTTATTGTATACATGTTATTTAGATGTTTCTACATGTTAACATTCATAACGAACAAAGTTTGGTGAATAAGATTGATCCGTTCTCTTGTTTGTTAAAGAATATAAAATACTTCCAGCAACAACCAGTATTAACATATAAATAATGGTGCTACTCTTCCAGTTCAAGGTTAGGAACGGCGGACCTGTCCGACAAAGAACGAAATTATGTTATATATATACTTAAACATGGCATGGATAGCTAACACACTTCATGTTAGCTATACAACTCACAATTACACACTAACAAACACAGCATCAAACGGACCTGTACAGACGTATTGTGCGAATTTTCTGTTGATTGGGCATTTATTCTCCGTAATACAATCAATAATAGGTAACTGCGTGAAACGTAACCACAATTAGAATTAAGTAAAACACATGTTTATATATCTTATTGATGGACACAACAGACTATAGCTAAAACTAGTACGTAATGATGGACAATGATGAGCAGACAAGAAATCATAAAAATTACAATATATAAATCACTTTCAACTTTTCAACCAAAAGGTCTTTATCAAGACACAAACAAAACACCAAAGGACGACGAATGGAAAAATTATCACAACGCCCAACGGAAATATGGAAATGATATACCGGAAGGTCAGAAAGTACACAAAGAAACGTAAATATATGTGGAAACGAAACGAACAAAAATATGTGAAAATGACGGAACAAAAAGAATAAAGACATAGACCACACCAACCCAGTACTAAACATAAGAGTGATCGGAATTGAGTCCAAAAGGCTTGAGTGTACCCAATTAAAAAATGAGAAGATTTTCTAGAGCATAACTAGATCTATCATCGGTGGTGCATAATTTCATACTTTTTGCATATTTGAGGAATACCTGTTATCAGTAAATGTCTTACAGCAGCGGTTCCCAAACTTTTTCAAGCTATGGCGCCTTTAACGTTCAGATTATTTCCGACGGCGACCTTAATATGAAGCACAACTTTTGTTGTGGTGAGGCTGCCGTGGCGTCCCTGGCCAATCTTTGCCACGCCCCCGGGCGCCGCGGCGCACACTTAGGGAACACCTGTCTTAACATATTATGGTTGTTCTTGTATATCCAAATATAATGTTACATGTGTGTGCTTATATGTGCAACTCTTATCCTTCTTTTCTTCCTCTTTTTCACTTTACTGGTTTCGAGAGAGATACAGCGTTCATGTTCTCGCTGTTTTGGCAGCTTCAGATATTATTTGGTGTTTGTGTAATGTCTCTGTGATGATGACGATCCAGCAAAACATTACAACTGTACTTATATGTGCAACTTTTACTGCAACCTATTTGACTATTATTTTGCAATCTGATTGGCCATAATTATCTTAGTTTATACACCTTTAATTGAGTCACGTTTTTCAAATATATGTTATTATTAATAGACATTTTCCCTAGCAAATGCAATTCAAATGGCGTATGTCTCTCCTAGAAAATATGAGTATTTTATTTATACATATATTCATTAATTCATTCATTTTCCTTTTGCGCTGAAGTTAGCGCATATGGCAGAGGTCAGATCTCTCCAATTATGTCTGTTCAAAGCTATTATGTGCAGTTCTTGAAAAGTATGAATATTGGTTGTTTTACTTTCTCGATGTATTGTTCTTCTGAGTGTTTGTTTTGGTCTACCCATTTCTCTTTTGCCTGTAGGTATCAATTCAGGAGATTGGTGGTGTTTGCGCGTAGGACATGCCCGAGGTAGGATCAACGGCGTTTTCTGATAACATATGTGATGAAATTTTGATGTGTTTCTTCTCTGATTTTATCATTCGATTTGAATTCACCCAATGGGTGTTAGTTATCCGACGAAGACATTTGCTCTCGAAAATTTGTAATTTCCTTTCTGAAGATAAATAGCTTTTCCAGCTCTCACATTCATATGATAGCACCGGGATAACGCAGGAATTAAATAAGCGTATTTTCGTGCGTGTGCTGATTGACTTTGACTTCCAGATATTAGACAGTCTGTTAAATGCAATTGATGCTAGGGCAATGCGAGTTGTAATTTCTAGCATGACATCACCGTCGAGTGTTAATTTGCTTTCTAGATAAGAGAATTTCTATACTTTTTCAAGTTGTTGTCCATTTAAAGTAATTTTGTTAGGTGAATTGGTGAAGTCCATAATTTTTGTTTTTGATGAATTGATTTAGAGACCTATTAGTCCTGCAATGAGATTTAATCTATCAGTTTGTATGTGTGCATCTTGATGGTTTTCACTCAATAGTGCAAGATCATCGGCAAAATCCAGGTCTTCTAATGTAGTTTTATTTATCCATTTGATTCCTAAATTTGAGTTTGATTTGCTTTTTCTCATAGCCCAGTCAATTGTGATATTGAATAGTAATTTTGACATAGGACAGCCCTTTTTAACAACAGTAATCACAGGGAACCATTCTGAAATGACGTTTTATGTTCTAACACAGCATTTTGTGTTGGTATAGAATGATTTTATCACATTTATATATTTATTTTCGAATCCATATATTTTTTAAATTTCCCAAAGCAATTGTCGATGGATGCTGTCGAAGGCTCTTTGAAAATCAACGAAATTTATTATGAGATTAGATCTAAATTCTAGACATTCTGCTATTATTGTTCTAATAGTGAATATATGGTCCAGGCAGGAACGACCTGGTCTAAAGCCTGACTGCTCTTCTCTAAGTCTTTTGTCTAATGATGACTTTAGTCTTGCAAGCATCATATTACAAATAATTTTTCAGGTACGGATATCAGTGTGATTCCCCTCCAGTTATCACAATATGTTAGGTCTCTTTTTTTGGGTAATTTGATAATGATGCACTTTTTCCATTGTTGGGGTGGGCATTCGTTTTTCCAAATCATATTGAAAATATTCAGTAAAAATAAGAAGGTATTATCATTTGCTGCTTGTAACATTTCACTTGTGATGTCATCTTGATCTGCTGCTTTATTGTTTTTTTTTTAAATTTCTTAATGGTAAGTTTGACCTCTTCAAGGGTGAAATTTTCTATCGAAGCTTCTAGTGGTGACATTGTCTCCTCTTTCTCTATCTAGATTTGGAGTAGATTTGGTTGGTGGTCTGTTAAGAAGATCTTGGAAATGTTCGGCCCATCTTTGCTTTTGTTGTTCAGTTGTTGTTAGAACTTTGCCATTTTTGTCTTTAATAGATGTGTTTGGGATAAGTGGCTGATTGCACAGTTGTTTGGTTATGTGGTGTAGTATCTTGCTGTTGTTGTGTTTTGAGGCTGATTCATCTTTCAATGATAAGTTGTTGATATAATTGTGCCTGCCTTTCTAGCGCTTGCTTTAACTTCTTTATCTAAAAGTGCGTATGTGAGTCTGTTTTGTTCCTCGTCTTGAGTGGTATTTGCAGCAAGTATTTTTTCCTTCATCTCTTTACGGTTTTGGATTTTTGACAAAGTTTTCTCGCTTATCCATTTCTTCTTATTGTTTTGTATGAGACAGTCTGTATCCAAAGCATCATTTATTGCAGTATTTCTAAAATTATCCCATTTCGTTTCTATGGATGTTATGGGATTTACTAATTCAGATGGCTTTTCTAAGGCGGTGTATTGATTGTTGATTTTGTATTCTTCTTGTAAATTACTTTCTAGTAGACGTTTTGTATCGATTTTTCTGTGGTAGATGGTCTTTTGATATTTTTTTCATTTTGATTTTTAGCATAGCTATGCAGAGATTGTGATCACTTCCAATATCTGCTCCTCTAAATGCTGGTACAGCTGAAATAATGTTTTTTGGTTAATACACAAATAGTCAATCTGATTTTTGGTTATTTATCAAATGAGTTCCAGGTGATCTTGTGAATATTTTTGTGCGGGAAGAAGGTATTCGAAATTTCAAAATTTCCTATTTCACAAAACTCAATTAATCTTTCTTCATTTTGGTTTAGTTCACCTATGCCACATTTTCCAACATGTTTTTCAGCTCCTCTGATATCATCACCAATTTTGGCGTTAAAGTCACCCATCACAATGATGATGTCGTGTTTGGGTACTAAATTTAAAACATCAACTAGAGTGTTGTGGAATGTGTCCTTCGACAAGTCTGAAGTATCGTTTGTTGGTGCTTAACATTGGATTATTTATAATTTGAAGAATCTTGTTTGAAAACGTGCGGTAATAATCCTTTCATTGACTGCCTCTCAGCTTAATAACGCTTTTTCATCATGAGATGTCATTATTATTGCAACTCCTTCCATGTTGAGATCAGGTCTGCCTGAGTAAATAATGTGTTTTTGTCATTTTGAAGGTATAGTTTCCTGGACCCAGTATATATATTGTTTGCATCGTCTCCAAGGCGGTGTTCATCTCCAAGGCGGTGTACACGATTTGCATCACATATTGCGTGCAACTTTGTGTCATTCTCACGAAGTGCCATGTTTTATTCTGAATCATTCACAAAGTATAACTATGTAGATGAAGTAATTTACTTAGAAGAATACAAAAGTACATGCACTAGTAAACATGAATTTGATGTTAGAATGTAAACCCACAGTCTTTTGAACTTGAAGAACATGGATGGGCACAGTGGCAGCGGTGATAAATATATGTGGGCTCTGTTTAACACAGTCCTGCCTTGCATTTTAAAAGGGTATATTTTAATATGCGCACGAGGTTTGTGGCGATATAATTATCTGATATATGACATGAAATACTTCGGAACGTTTTGCGCTTGGCATTCCCAAACGTCATTAGTTCACAAATATATGACTTACAGTACAAGAAAAATAATTGAACATGTCTGACATCTAAAGGAAAATCCAACTATTATGCAACATTAAACTTTCAGTAAACGATATTATAACGAGGTTTTCCTCAGGTGGAAGACGCAGAACCTGCATAGTTAAGCTTCCATTTGAAAACAGCATTGTTCATCAAGGTGGACGTACCGTATGATCTCCAGCTCTGGGCATGGACTTTGCTGCAAATGTACATAGTACTGGTTATGAATATGTGTGTCGAAAAATATATATTCTTGTAGGATGTAGCGGTTCCATGTGGTAGCTCAGACTCATGTAATGTTATGCTTGTAAGCCTTTAAAAAATGGCGTCAGATTGGATTGCATGATATATATGCTGGTAACCTCGTGTGCAACCAAGGCACACGGTTTGGTTGCTATGGATAATTCTGGAAAGATAGGATGCTTGTCAGGGAAGCAGATGATCTTTGACCCAAACTTCGTATGTCGTGGGAGGATTGGAAAGAAAAAAAATACAACCTAAGATGTATCTCTTCTAAAAACAGAGATATGCTCTTCTCTACTCCATACCTCATTCCGCTAGATTTGAACACTTCTCTTCTCTGTGACATACCAGATACCGATACATTTGGAGTCTTCTCTTATCTATTCCATACTTCATGCCGCGAAATTTGGAGTCGTCTATTATCTGTGCCACATCTCATACCGCGCGATTTTGATACTTCTCTTATATATGCCATAGTGCGAGAATTGGAGTCTTATCTTGTATATGTCATAATACGAGAATTGGAGACTTCTCTTGTATGTCATAATACGAGAATTGGAGACTTCTCGTTTATGTCATAATACGAGAATTGGAGATTTCTCTTATATATGCCATAGTGCAGACCGGAGTCTTCGCGATCATGTTTCCAGTATAGGAAGGCTCGACGTTAGAGTTAGACTAGATCTTTCTTTGACGGACGCCCATGATTGGGTCCTGAGTTTCTGCCATAAGGAGCATGGGTAATAGAAACTCGTCTCGAGCTGACAGTCTATGTAGTTCCCATTCCTTTGGAGCGTTTTCACTTTCTATTTGCAGTGGCGCTGTCATCTACCGTTGTTCTGCACTTTCGTTGTACTCAGTATGAAATGTATTTGTCTCTCACCATGTATCTATCATTTTGGTGCCTTTTCCATTGGCCACCTCACCAATGTTCGGACTGGACTGACTAGCGTTACTGTATGTCGACAGTGCCACTGCATGTGTGGTGCATATGGTGTCGGAGATATTGCCTGCCGTGTGCAGTCAAATCTCCTTCCATCTGCTACCTCCACATTCTCGGACACTATCCCTAAATGATAAGAACAGAATCAGCACGAGCCGCTATATTTCTGTTTCAAGGTGCATCGCAAGGAGGTACATTTGGGATCTTGGTTATCTGCAAACCATGGGTCCACCGAGAGTATTGCATTCCCTGTGCACCCCTGATTACATTTATTATGTTTGACTAATGAGGGTTAATCAAAAATTAAGTATTCACTTTTACCATTTTCACATTGCGTTCCAGTTCTTCCCACGTCACATTTGTAACAGCGCCCCATTTCAATGTCACACGTCCGGTTTAAGCAGTGTTCAGGGCACATGCTTTGGCACATTGGTCCATATCGCTTTTCTGGGCATTCTTTCGGAAGATAGAAAATAATGGAAAACACATTTAATATGAAAGTAATGGCAATATTAAACAAGTGAGTTTCTAATCAGATACAAATATAAAATCAAAATTTATGAAACATTTCACAATTGAAGACAATTCAAAACAAGACAATTCTTGACACACTACGCCTGGACAATGTTGCACAATGGCTTCATTAATTGTTTGAATAATTGATGTCCATTAATTACGTCAGAAATTAGGTTTAGTAGTTTAAAAATTGAAATAATGGGTTTGACACAATTTTCACGCAAATAGTGATGTTTTCATACACCAACGAAATTGATGAAATCTGAATTCTGTTCTCATACACCAACGACATTGATGAAATCTGAATTCTGTTCTCATACACCAACGACATTGATGAAATCTGAATTATGTTCTCATACACCAACGACATTGATGAAATCTGAATTCTGTTCCCATACACAACGAAATTGGTGGAATATGAATTATGTTGACACAAAATGTGAAGTATTCTGTCGTACATTGTGTGATAAACATTATTTTATGAAAGTTGTTGTAAAACTATTTAGACATGTTTAATTGGCTCATTCGTGAAAGCTGTTGATAAGGGTTGTATATTTTCTAAAGTTGTAAACTCAATTTATCGACAATCCATTATTTAAAAACAAAAAAACAGAAAAAAATAACCTTATTTTATGATAATTCATGTTTGAGATGCATACATTTGCTTGATTACTGATTAAGAACAAGGATCACAACACTGAGGCAATCCCATATACGCTCTACTTTCCGTTCCGTCAGCCATCTAAAAGTTTATAAGATCAGTGTTCCAGTAGGCTGTTGAATACGCGTTCTTCTTATTGTTCTGGAGAGGGAGCACTTTTTCCCATCACCTCTAGTCACTCCCATTTCTACCATTTTCTGAATATGCATATTATTTTGTTCGACTTCCGCCTCGTCGTCTGGTATGATATACATGACTGTTCCAACTAATTCAATCATCTCTCTTCTTATCTCGGTGCCGTTCACCAAGGCTTTACCAGCCATAACATCGGCGCTTTCGTGTCCACTGACCCTAGCATGTCCTGAACAGTAGATCCATGATGTAATGCACTGCACGTTGTTGAGAAGAGTGACCCATTCAGTAGTGATTATACTCTTTTTATCTTGCGCAACATACTTTGAGAGTCAGATAGAATCACTCAGTCTGTAGGTGGTTGCGTCGCAAGTCAAGTGAGAGATGCTGTCACAGTTTCTATTTCCATTCTCATACTCGATATTATAGTTGCGTACGTCTCAGTTAATGTCTTGTCATTTTGGTAGGCAACACGTGTTTGTTTCTTGTGTTACTGAGCCGTCTGTGTAAATTATCGTGTCATGTGGCTTCGACTGCTGCAGTATGAGTTATTTCATCATTCCCATCTTTTGATATCCCAGTCGCGGTATCCCTTCACATCTACATCAGAGTTGTTGTCAATATGTTTCTCTTTTTGCTAATGTCATTCATTTACAGCCCTTCCCTCTTCCTCCAGGTCACAGATACTGAGTAGGGTATCATTTCTTCTGCCATCCATGACCTTCCTCTCTTGATACGTTTTCTTTTCACATAAATTTGCATATCTCAATAATGGTAGCATCAATGAATCCCGATATACAGTAACAATACATAAAGGTAAAGGTAGGTCGCATGACATCTTCATCGGGGATAAAGATACCTCTTCATGTACTAAGCCGCAGCAACTATTAGGTGGGTTGGCAAGTTCTCTTCCTTGCTGTTTTTTTACCCTCCCTATCTCATGCGTCAGGTACTCATTTACAGCTGAGTCGACTGGGGGAGTGGTCGTGTCAAGTGTGAAATCACAACCCGGATATTTTTTTAAATGTCCGGACGTGGTTTCGAACCTGTGACGCTGTAACCAGATGATAGCAAGCAAGCTCACTATCCACTAGGCTACCGCGCTCCTCATACCATAGAAAATAACTATAATTGTGTAAGACGTATTAAAGCATAATACTATACCATTGCATGTAATGCCAACACGGAGTCCATCGCATGACGTGCATTCCCCAGTGTCAATGTCACATAAAGATTTATAACATAATATGGGACATGTCATCGAACAGTTTACACCATATCTTCCTATAGGACATTCTGAAAAACATAATGTTTGATTTATAAACAACTTGAAACATGATGTGTGTATTCATACAGTTGTACAAGATGGCTGGTGTAGAACAAATTCATGAATCAGCTTCGATAAAACCTTCGAAACAAAATTATAAGATATTGCAGTGTCTTACCAGCCTACACCATTGCCTAAACACACAATAATCAAGATATAATTTTGTTTAAAAAGTGCATATATACTTGTTACTCAAAAATGTACTAGCACTGTCAAATATTGTCCGCATTGTACATATATTGTCCGCATTGCAGTAGAATCAATTCGTTGCTTGTGAAATGAAGTGTCTGAGAAAAGCTGCGATTGTGGCTAAACTAGTTAAAATAAGAAAATAAAGTGATTAATAAAACTGTAGGTATAATATCATGAATTTATTATATCGAAGTCAACAATTAAGATGGTTCACATTATGATTGTTTTTCCCAAAATTCAATAAGCGCTTATAAAATGTGATTGTTTGGATATTAAGCCACAAGCAGACCAATAAAACGGTGGGTAGATAATAGCAATATGACATTGAATACACACTGAATCAACGCAACCAAGTCATTGGACCGACAACTAAGGTTCCACTACTACACTTCGCTACAAGTGTGAATAATAGAACACAATATAGAGGCGAATGTAGGATTTCGCTCACGAAAACTCTCCTTTCTAGCGACACCACATTTCAAACCAATTTCCTTTATTCTAATCATGGAACAAGAGTCATCGTCACTTGTACAGTCATTTTCCCGTAGGGCATTCAAAATGCCTGCCCGATCCATCGCTCCACCAACAGCCGTAGTAGCAGCGTGGGTGACCAACCTATTTGCTCTCGCATTACCCCGGACTCCGGCGTGTCCCGGTACAAAAATAAAAGTCACTGTACACACACAGGAATTTTTCACTGCATCCAGCCACTGCTCTCGAACGTACCTCGTCTGAACTTTCACAATCATGTTCATGGTTCATGGTAATCGGTATTATCTCGCGACAGTCCCAAAATACAGTTATCTGGACTTTTCACGTAGAGCGAATCGTCTTCGCCAACTTTGGTTGTGGCGAACACAAATGTTTCCAATATTTGCTGCGGTATTTTGTCTCAGGGTCATATAGATGTACCCAACATTCGTTCACAGTAATCATTCTATGATAAAAATCATATTCTTTAATATTGTAAATGCCCAACATTATTTTTGTGGATGTTTCGGCTCGATGCTCGTTTTCTAATGGCGTGAGAAGGCGTAGGGCCCTCTTAGCGAACACGTCAACATGTGACGCTGCGCATGCACAATCTTTAACATTGTCCCATGACTTAGTCATACCTCAACCATAAAGTCCTCGACCGCAGTACTCCTGTCTTAGAGAGCTAGCGCCTCCACTCTTTAAAACAAAGAGAGAGTGAGAATGGGATATAAAGAACGAGAACGATGGGTATATATATATATATATATATATATATATATATATATATATATATGTGTGTGTGTGTGTGTGTGTTTGTTTGTCTGTTGTTGTGTGTGTATTCATGTGCACGTGTGTGTGTGTATAACGGGTACAAATATATTGGCAGCGATATACGCAGTCATATAATACGAATACATTTTACATAGATGATACACTGAAGAACTGAACCTGAACACTGTAGTCCGACATACGGTTCTAGGCAGCTACATTTTCCGTTACCATCACACATATTCTGACAGTGTCTAGAACAATTTAAGGCACAGTCCTGTCCATATGTACCTGGATCACATCCTATTCAAAATGAAATATTCTTTTTGAAATATCACATGCATTTCTATTTTTGTTGTTTTAACAAACACATAACTAACTGTAGATATGAAGAAAAAATACATTCAAATACAATTGAACACATTTGTTTCTGCATGTGTTTAGCTGTCGCTGCTGTATAAAAATACACGACTAAGTTTTCTTTTTAATAGACCTGCTCTGTGGTGTATTGGTACAGAGCCCGTCTGTGATGACCAAGGTACTGAGTTATATCCCCGCTGCAGACACCATAGATCTGGACAATTAAGAAAAACATTAGCAAACTATTGAAAGTATTTATATTGTCTAGAAAATTACTGCAGCAAATCAATTATGGACTGTCTACTACGACATGAATAGGATAATCTACCAAAACACAGCTAACGAATGGTATTTGTCACATCAATGAAAGAGATGGTTGCACACAAACAGTGCTGTACTTTTTTCCCAATAATATTAGTCCTCTAACCAGAAAAAGCAGTCTTGACAATAGTAGTAGTAACACAAATAATATAGTAGTCCTAAACAAGATAAAAATCAGTGTCAAAATAGGAAATAGAGTGTGAGAAGCATGTATCACGACAATATACAGACTGTGGTGAAAGAAATACAACGAATACAAATAGACATACTAGGCATGCCAGAACATCGACGGTCAGGCAAAGGTCACCTTAACATAACAAAACAAATGTTCTTTTTCTTAGGGAGTGAGAAAGCATGTCATAATGGAATAGGTTTTATAATTGCTAAGAAGTCGAGCTCATCCGTGTTAGGATATACTCCAACTAGTGATAACATCATTAACATCAGAATACAATCACACAAGTGAAGCATTACAAGTATGCAGGTTTATGCACCAACTTTTACAGCAGAAATTCATGAGATTGATATATTGTATTATCAGTTGCAAAGAAGCAATAGATAAACCGAACATGTGCAAAATATTGATATTTATGGGCGATTTTAACGCCAAAGTTGGAGAAAGTGGAATAGTACACGAACTTAAGATGAAAGGAAGTTTCGGATTGGGAGAAAGAAACGATAAAGGAAAAACACTATTTCAGTTCTGCTTAGAAAACACCTTAGTCATTACAAACACGTTGTTTACACAACACCGGAGGAAACTAGGAAACAGTAAACCTGAAGCTATCCAGGTTGTATTTGAAAGCGCTAGTCAGCTATATACTGTTTTAAAGATGGAAATCCAGCATCTCAGAATG
>CM067305.1:58053595-58063595 GCA_034231615.1 Meghimatium bilineatum
ATATGGGGCTTCCACATTAAGAAAATCTACCGAAAATATACGGACACGCCACACTCGTATATGGTATTGTTACATCAAAGTTCGACTGACTGAGCTTCAGTACGTATTTCAGACATGCACCAAATCCAAAACTCTACAATGCTACTGGAAACAATCCGTATGACGACTGCGCAGTATAGCAAATACATAATTGTGAACACAAATCCCATCATATTATACTACTTAGCTAAAACTATGTACTCTCTATGATTCTTGATTAGAAATTAGCTTCATGGCACGTGCAACATTCCCATAAGTGTTCCGCTCTCAGTTCCAACAGCTAACTCAGTGTATGTAGACTCAGAGTCCCGGTTAGATGCTGATTGTGTGAACTTCAGGGCCTTCCTAAAAATTTACTTTTCCTTCCCTCTCTTCTAGATACTCCCATTTCTAACATTTTCTATGTATGTACGTCCTCACCCTCATTGACATCATTTTCATCAGGAAATGAAATTATTACTGCCTTGATCACGTCATCTTTATCTCTTCTCAGCATTTCTCAGTCTATCATCGCATTGCCTGCCATTAAGTCGGCTCTGTCGTTTTCACTGAACCCAGCATGACAGAGCAATATATCCATGTAATGATCTGGACAATTGAGTTATTCAATAAGTACCACCATTCTTTTCTCAGCATGTACTCGTATATCTTACTGATCACACTGTGCCATCACAAGGCATAAAGCAGAAGTCTTCGGAGTGTGAATGAAAGCTCTCATAAACCTACCAACCCACTGCACATACAAGTAAGAGAAAATTGCTCAACATTGCTGGGATGACAAACATAAAAACCTATAAATAAACATTGCAAACTGTCACGTAAAGTTGACACACATGTCTAACCTTCAAACACAATGAGACGATCGGTATAAATGAAGGTGATTTCCGACATTGTTGGTGTTTCTTGGTAAACATACATTTACTGTTTTGGTAATTCGGATGAACAATTTACCACTATGTTCTTAACACAATATTTAATGATCCATTTATGTATACGTTGTAACACTATAAGTATATACTTTAAAGAAATTAATGACCATGCAACAGTTAGATCTTATTATAGCAACTTGGTCCGGACCAGTAAAATTTGTATAACGTAGTAACGGAAGTTCGTAACGTACATTACAAACAATTAATATATATATAATTGGGGATGTTGGAAATTGTTATTAAATATGGAAATGTATTGCACAATGATACGTTATAGTGAGGTGCCATTGCATATACACACATACATATGTAATTGAAAAGCGGTTCAATACCTCTGTTGCAATAATCTCCGAAGTATCCAGGATCACACTGATGACAGACACCGTCGTTTTGATGACAACCATTTTCATCACAATTCTTACTACAATTCAGAGAACAATTTTGACTAAAATGGCCATTGACACATATACTGGAACATATCCCAGTGTTAAAATCGCACATCTCATTTGGATGACAGTTGCACCTCTCAGCACAGTCGAATCCTTCAGGGCATATAAGTTCTAAAAAAAGAATATTGTTTATAAATGTATGCATACGACATAGCGAACCATTTGTCATGAATAAGTATTTGAAGAAACAATGAAACATTACAATGCAAAATTATTGATGTACATACAATGCATCTGAATTTCAATCATGTTTAATTTAGCAATTTCATATTTGCGTGTTTTCATCGTATTTTCATGATTAACCATCGCACATAGGACTTCTACATTCTTCACTACAACAGCTACGTATCTTCTACAGACGATGGTCAAGAAAGTGGAAACCATGAGAAATGACTCGTGTTTAACAATGAATCAATAAAAATTTGACAACTATGGTTTCTCTTACACTGTACACATATATATGTAAATACTCAACACATAATCTAATTGATCAACTAACATTTCTCGGACTCTCATTTATTCGACTCTAGACACTTGGAGACTCAACGAAATAGTTTAAACTAAAACATTCGCAATTTCAGTGATGAAGGTACAAGCGGACTGCTTCATGAGAAGCACACTCACAAATTATAAAACACGTATGTGAACGTACAGTCAGAACAACTAGTACATAAACATGTGTAGTCAGAACAAACATAAATAAACACGCCCAGTCAAACATGTATGAAATACTCTTCCTCTTCTAGTTGTTGAGTTCTTTTGCAGTCAAAATTAATGCAAAACGTGGCATAGTTCAAAATGTGAGACATTGAATAATAATTGAAACAACCGTAAGCAGACGGGTCACTATCTGAAATGGCTAAAACCATCCATTATCGTACTTCTAGACACACAGATAAAATATACTTCCTAGATATACGAATAAAATATAACATTCTTTTACAATATGAAATGTTCGTTTCAAAACCGGAGTCCTGGACTTCTAGTTAAGGGTGCAACGATTAGGAACATTACTTTCTTTCCAGACATGTCGTAGTGGATGTTTATAACATGAAGATTATAACGAAAAACGCGCCACCTTATGAAAAAAACCATAATCGTCACATCTTGTCTCATTTCAGACATGTGTCTTCTATAAAAAAAATTCATTTGAATGACGAAGATATACAGTCAGAGGACATTGCATCCTTGTCATTTTGCGTCAGACTCTTAAATGACAGGGATTGCTAGATGTCATCACGCGAATAGGTAAACAAATATAACAGAAGAATGCTGATGTAGTTTTTCAAAGTGTGTGTTGTACTCCTAACATAATTTGCGAGTCCTGGGTTACTGGAATGTATATCTACGAGTATAAGACACGCAAACATAATCACCATTCTGCATCCATGCATTGAGACAAGTAAATAGGAGCCCGTGTGTTACATCAGTTACAGAATTGATAATAGCATGTGCTTTTGTCAGGAGGCTATGGGATGCCAAAAGCTACCTGTTCAAATCTAAAAAAAAATTACTGTTAGACCACAAACCACCTAGTGGACATCCCCAGAAATGTCCAAGGAAATTATGAACAGCAGATGGATTATTAGCCATTTACGAACTTGTATTCAAGGACAAAACTTTAACTGAATTTCAGAAAGCTGTTGTAACAAATGGTTAACATAACTTATAATGGACACATGACAAATGTACACTATAATGGCAACATGCCTTCAGGCAAAACATATACCCGCATATAAGTATGACTTTACAGTAGCATTTCATATAAAATACAACGGAGAACTGGGAAATTCTTGGAATTAAGATAACACATCGGTACTTGTATGATGTCAACTGCCATGTATATGTAATAGTATTTCATACTACTATACAAAACAGTAGTATGACGATGGGAGTGATACTAGTGAAGAAATCAATTATATGCGGCAACCACGGCATTTGAGTGGGTATGGATACAGAAGGTAACGCAGGTCTGCATCATGAGGCACTCTATCAGTATGATTAGGAAGGTACAAGTGGGTGTCGCTCGCGAAGGTGGATAGAGGCCTTGAGAAAGCGAAACTGAAAGTGGTTACATTTAGTTTCGTGCCAGGGCATGTTGGTGTTCGAGACAATAAAGAGTAGATCAACTGGCGTTATGCGTGATTGTGGCACATAGCGATGGGCATCGATATTTGAAGATATTTCGCCCAAAAAAATTGAGGACGTATCGATGTTCCACCCGAAATAAAGTGCGCACATATCGATATTCCACTAAAATTGAAGTGAGTATATATCCATCTTCCACTCAAACATCAAGTGAGTATATATTGATCCTCCACACAAAATGAAATGAGTACATATTGTTCTTCTACACAGAATGAAGTGATTACACTTAGAACTTCCACCCAAAAAACCCTTTCTTGCGAAATGCCTGGATGGTACAGAGTGCTGCTACGCGTTATTCTCCGTTCGAACCTCAGCGAGACTTGAAATATATACATTACACTCATTGAAACTGCCTGGGTGTTGACCAGTGTACTGCTGAGAGTTGTAGAAATATGACCAGTAAAGAGATGTGGACCCATAACAATTTGAATAAATCAAATAATACAATGTAATACACTAATTTCATACCTGTGCAACTTGATCCAGAGTAATCGTGCAAACAGGTGCAGCTCCCGTTAACAGAATCACATTATCGCACAGCCTAGAGAACACCTGAAGCTGCATTCCACTCCGAAACTGCCAGGTGGACATTCTGTACATAAGAGACAAGACACAAACACAATTACGAAGTACATACTCGTGATATTATTTTTGTAGTAGTGTTTTCCAATTAAAATTGCACACAGATTGAATTCTTTTATTGACGATACATACAATGACAATGTCTTACAATTATAATGCATCGGATTTATGTATTCTTTCTGATGATCCATGCCGTCTGGTGTTGGATAGTATGTATTTCCACAGCCTTCTTTTTCGTCAATCATTTCCGATACCGATGTTCTCCCATTCCAGAATACTTCATTTATCAAGATTTGTCTCTCTTGATCTTCCCCTAATTTTCATGCATTTCAACATGCCTGCTGTTACAATGTACGTGGTGATGTTCGAAAATTGAGACTGTCGCTTTCTCGTGCGGGTAAGTAACTTTGTTTTTGAATTATCTTATATCAAGATATCTTCATTATGATTCGTATCTGTCCATTGTGTTCTTAATATTCTTCAATACCATCACATCTCTGCTGTCACAATGTAATTTTTGCACAATTCTGTTGAGGGTAAAAGTTTCCACTTTCATGAAATGGTTTTCTGTAGTTACTAGGAACTCTATGTCCCACCTCAATTGACAGATATATTATATACGATGGACTTCGTCTTGTGAAAAGTTGCCTCTGCAAAACTGCATTTGACTTTTGTAATACATCCTCCGCCCTCATGTTTTTAATGTAAATATTTGCATATGTGAATATAACCTTATTTGAATTTAACATCAGTGTTAGCAAATGCCATATCGTATTCCGAATGATATGATTAACGAATATTCTTTGATGTAGCGACTTCCTAGTCAGTTGCTTGCAATAGTAGGTTGGGAAATGTAATAAGGTGAAACACTTCGCGAGACTAGGTGGTTCCAATAACAATTGTTACAGATGTAAATATTGATGGTTAGATATATCGAGGATGAAACCGTGAGAAAATATTAGATAGTCTGAAATCAACCATTAGCAAAGAGACAGTAACAATTATAATAAAGGCATTAGAGATATAAAATTGTGGACGTCAACAATCGTAAAAACCATCACATGACATACTGATGATGAAGGTGAGGTTGACACTGTTCTCTGACTGCGAATGCATAATATTCTGCGGCGGAATGTGAAAGTAATAAGTTGGCAGTCTGAAACACACTATATGTACCAATTCTCTGCGCATATTGGTATTATTATATCAGTGAGGATGTGTGACCCTTTTAGCACTATAAGTATTTATATGAAATTCAGCACATATTGTATATATATAAATATTATATATATATATTCCTCATATATTGAAGTGTGGTGCATGTCCGATGTGGTGCATACGTTGTGTGTGTGTGTGTGTGTGTGTGAGAGAGAGAGAGAAGAGAGAGATAGAGCGTGGGTAGAAGCCTGCGTGCGTGTGTGTATATTTAATATTGTGCTTGCAATGTATATATTTAGTACACATTCTATATATTATACAAACTCTATATTAACAAACAACAACAACAAACATTTCTTAAGCGAGTCGGGACCATATACGTCAGTTCTTAGAACTCAACTCTCACATCATGGACATACACAACAAGATCTCAGCGATACATTTTGCAATTGCATTAACTAGTAGCTTCCATGTATATGTCACATTTATGACACCAACAGATATAACGATTAATGCTCGCTGTACAACGCTATTACATTTTCTAACTCCATGGCATGTTATTTACATATTGTCACTACCAATAGATGCTCATCATCATCAAGTGCCGTCTCCGCAACGAAGGTTGGCTGCAACGTATCTCCAACTCTCCTGTCTCTTGTCTTGGTGGTGCACTCTGCTAGACTGTAACCTGTCCATCGTGTAATGTTAATCTCCCACTTGTATCTCCGCTACCTCTTGCTCGCTTCCCATTGACTTTACCCTCAAGTAAGGTCTTCAATAGGGTGTCATGTCTTTTACTGTGTCCAAAGTATTTTGTTTGCCTGATCTTTATTTCTCTTAGTAGTTCTTTCTTCATATTAAGTGTCTTAGCACCTCTTTATTTGTTTTCTTCTCTTTCCATGATTTTCTCCTTATTCTTCTATATACCCACATCTCAAAGGCATCAATTTTGTCTTCTAATTGTTTATTGAGTGTCCATGTTTCTGAGCCATACATTAATATGGAATAGATGTAGCATTTTATAATTCTCATTTTTAACTTGTTTGTAATTGTTTAGATATAATAATTTCCTCATGTCATTGAATGTACTTTTAGCCATTCCTATTCTCCTTTTAACTTCTGTTTCACATCTGCCATCATTTGTGACTATGTGTCCAAGATATTGATACTGTTTTACCTGTTGTAGTTTCTCTCCGTGTATGTTTATGTTTACCTCCTGTTCTTCTGTGTTTTTTGCTGATTATCATTGTTTTTGTTTTTTGCATGTTTATATCCAGTCCATATTCATTACTTGATTTATTGACTTGATCTATTAGTCTTTGTAGTTCATGTTCACTTTCTGCTAAAAGAACAGTGTCATCTGCATATCTAATGTTTTTTTTTAAATTTTCCCATTGATCTTGAGTCCTGTTAATTCTTCTATATTTTTAAAGATATTCTCTGTGTAGATATAAATAGGCTTGGTGATAAAATGCATCCTTGTTAATCAACTATTATTCTTTGTACAATTATGAGTGGCATTCTCTTAGTGTAAAAATGTCACAGATCAGACAAATATACTGCAATTGGACGTTGAAAGGAAAATGTGACCATATACAGAATATTACGTGCGTGTTGTATACATCGAAGAAAATGCTTGCAAAATACGGTAATTTGTCATAGCAAGAAGAGCGTTTACGCTATTTTGTTTCAGCACTCAATTATGAGTTATTACTGATACATTTATATTATAACACATGTTTTTTATGTGTGTTACATTACCAGAGCCTGATATAATTGTATGCTATATTTTGGTACATTTAAATATAGCTTTAATAATTTCATTTAAATGTTTAAGCAATGCTTACATTGTTTATATGGACGTATCGTCGATGTATATTATAATGCGTACACTAATAATACTAATAAAAATGAGTATTATTATAGCAAGTAATAATACTTTTAATAACACGAATATTACATAGGTTGACCTTACATGTGTATATATATATATAAAGAGATATGATCATTTGAAATACAACAATTGATTCGGTAATTTACCTGTAGTACAGTTATGTCCGTAGTAGCCTGCAGCACATTGTACACACAATCCAGAAGCGTATTCGCAGATGCCATCATGACATTTACCTCTACATGGTCTCGAACATGCTTTTCGTAAAAACCATTTGGACATCCTTTTCCACATTTACCAGTTATAGAATTGCACGCTTGTGTTTTGTTACATGAACCTGGTTATCACAAAGTAGTCCGTACATATTATTCGGACACACACTGTCTGCAATAGAAAAATAGTTATGTGTAAGTACAGTTGTAAATTAATACAGCATTGTCTGTGCCGTGTAAGCCCGTTTCTGTATACACATTGATACCGTTACAATACGTGTAGTGTGGCTTTGATTTTCCGTGTCTGTTTCATGATAATCATGTCTGTTGTAATCGTAATAATTTCTTTTGTAATCATAATCATTTCTGTTCATTACATCCTTACGTTTCGTGTTATGTCAGTTATTTCAGATATCGACGTTACCTTATTTCACAATGCCAGAATGTCTAGTAATTCCCCTCTTGGTACCGATCTCATGCTCTGTCACAATATCAGTCTATCTAGTAGCTTCTCTCAAAGTACCGATGCCATCATTTGCAGTAATGCCAGGATGACGTAGTATTTTTTGTTTTAAACAACGATATCTTGTGCCAGCATGACAGGTTGTCTAGAAATTTCTCTCTTGGTACCGATGTTACGTGTGCCACAATGTCACTCTGTCTAGTAACTTATCTCTGTTTCTTTCTCTTTTTCTTCAACCTGGATATTATTACAAAATCTATTTTTCTGCTTCTCACGATATATCCTAAAATGTGAAATGTCTATTTCCGGTGCATGCAAGTAGCCACAGTCGTACATGCAGGATAGAAGTTCTCATGAACTACATCTGCCGATCTATAAGCAATTGTTTTCTGCAAAGGAAGGTGCTGTCAAACATGGACAAGGACAGTACAATATAAAACTAAACTTGTGACAGCTGAAATGGCACGATTGCGCAGAATCATAGGAATATCGCTAAGAGACACATTGAGAAATGAAGACATTAGACAAAGAACCGGTACCACTCCAATCTGGGAATATATTACGAGACAACAGATAAAATGGTTTGTACACATCAGCAGATTACCATCAGACAGCATACCACAGCAAGCTATGCTACACAGATACAGTATAGGCATACCTAGAGGCCGACCACGAAAACAATGGACCACCGAAATAAAAGTGTGACACAGTACACAATATATCAGCACAAGCGAGGGTCATCTCAGAAAACTCTTTTACCATGACGGTGAAAAGCAACAAGAGTTCAGCGAATAGATAGATAGACGACAGGAACATGAGAATGTCACATCACGTGTTTTTGCTTCTGAGGTCTCCATTTACGTTCTTCCGCTTTGCTCGTTTCTGAATTCTCAAATGTCTAGCAGCATTATGCAGTGTAGTTTTCCATTGTCTGACGATGGAGAAATTATTATCCGGGATGTTTTTTTTCCGGTTCTCGGAAATGCTGCGGTAGTTTTCATAGATGTCTAGCAAACATCTTTGTAATGCACATGTAGCATACTGTTTTTTCTCCATCATATGACCGCATATACCACATAACATTAATTCTGGGATGCGGCTGTTACTCATCCTTTGAATGTGGTCAGGTCACTTAAAACTTATGTGACAAAGAGATACCATTATTACTGGATTACCTGTTATTTGAAGGATCTCAGTGTTGGTTATATTGTCGTGCTAGCTGATGTTTAAAATTGTACGGAGACAGTATACATTAAGCTATTTCGGTATGTTTTTCTGTTAGTAAGGTGTCCATATTCTATATCTGTAGAGAACGACTCTGTGATGTGTGTTTTCTATATCCCGAGCTCTGTGGAAATGTCAACGTTGTATTGCCCAATGCTCTTATTTACAGTTTCTAGAAAGTTGTAGTAGCAGTTCCTGTTCGGGTACTGATTTCTTCGTCGAGTGATACTGTTTTGGTGACAGTGGAACCCAGATAGTTAAAGCTATGTCCAGATTTAGGAGAGGAGCGTGGTAGATAGTAAGCTTGTTTGCCATCGTTCGTTACAGATTTTCAGGTTTGAAACCACGTATTTGAGGAAAAAAATATCGGGTCGGGATGTCTCGCTTGACATGACCACTCCTCTGATCGACTTAGCTGTAAATGAGTACCTGGACGCATGATTTAGTAGAGTTAAAGACAACACTTAAGGAAAAATGCCACCCCAACATATAATTGTAGCGGTTTAGTATATGAAGAGTGATCGTCATCCCTGATGACATGTTGATGCTATGGGACATACCTTTTTTTACCGATTGAGGTTGCACAATGGTTAGTGCTACTGTACAATTAGAATAACAGCAACCATTAGTAAACAGTAGACATAAGTACCATCTTCTTGAATAATTTGGTGTACGTTTTACATCCCTTATATACATACAGTGAATCATATTATTATTGCTACACTGCACTTTTACTAAGCTCCCTTATCATCGGAACTAGTTTATGTTTCCTCAAAAAACATGTTACTTTGTCAATACAGGTCTGTGATTTATGAAATATACATTATACACTATATTGTTATATCAATAAAAACAACATACAATTTAAACACATCCATTTACTAGGTTCACATAACATGGACAAT
>CM067305.1:58066095-58100877 GCA_034231615.1 Meghimatium bilineatum
TTCTGATCACAACGGCTCCCGGTCGACTAGCCTTAAATGTGTACCGGGGAGTAAAGACTGCGAAGGAGACTACGAAGGCTACCTCACTCATCTTCAATGCCACTGAAATATTAGATCGCTAACATCTCACACCCCTATAGCATTAATAAATGTTATGGGTTACTTTGCTTGCTATATTGTGTTAATATTCATTGTAACACATGTACCTATTTTCGTTTATTTGGAAATGAAAGTAGAAGAAACATATCGACACAAATAACGGTATTACACTATCTGAACCTCGTGGTAACTAGTTTACGGGAATAGCGGCCTTTACTGTTGTTGATGGTCTAAAGCTTTGATAAACTATATTGTCTCCCTTATGTGTTTCATTATATTCTTTTTGTATTTTCCTCATGTGAATAATAGTTGGGCACATTCATCAGCATATATATGAAATTATAACCATTCACGGTTTTAGGGGTAGCATAATGAAAACAGCACAACGTATTCGTCAATTCTCATGTTCTCAGTTATGTGATTAAGGGGGAGAATCGTAATATTGCCCATTGTCTAGTATTTAATAGTATAAATCCATATTTCCCTCTAACTTTCTCTAGCAAGATAGTTTCGGATAGGGAATCATTCCACATCAACGGTGACACCACACATGATTGTGACGCTTCATCGAAGCCATTAAATATCATTGCTGTCCTGTATGAACATTTATTATGTTTCTGCCGTATTGTTGGTTTTATGTTCTGCATAATGGATGCGAATTATTCGTCTGTAATATTTGTTTTCAAAATCCCGTATTGTCTCCTAAATTGTCATTGCAATTGTTCAACTCTCGCAATCGTACACAAGAATAGATACTACTAGTGAATTTATATAGATATATCTTCACAGCGCTACGTATCCTGCTCTTTCCTGTGATATTTCATCTGGATATTCAGCCAGTGTTGTTTCACGTCCAATCTTCATTACTCTGCTAGTACGTCCATCGCTGCTCATGAAATATCCTAAATATTTAGAGGTATCAACTTATAATTTCTGTTCATTCATCGCGATGATAACTTCAAGTTTAGAAGTAAGACGTATAATTTCTGTACGCTTACCGCGATGTTAACTTCAGTTTAGAAGTAAGACGTTTAATTTATGTACGTTTACCGCGATGTTAAATTCAAGTTTAGAAGTAAGACTTATAATTTATGTACGTTTACCGCGATGTTAACTTCAAGTTTAGAAGTAAGACGTATAATTTATGTACGTTTACCGCGATGTTAAATTCAAGTTTAGAAGTAAGACGTATAATTTAGTACGTTTACCGCGATGTTAAATTCAAGTTTAGAAGTAAGACGTATAATATCTTCCTAAAGAAATTGCGACATTGCAGGGTTAGCTCAAGAATGTACAAATTGGTAAAAAAATACCTGCATAATAGAAGTGACAGGGTACAAGTAAATGGTCGTAAGAGCACGAAAGTTCTATTGCGTCATTGAGTCCCCCAAAGAGGAGTCCTGTCAACCACACTTTTCTTGGTTTACATCAATGACCTAGGTGCTGAACTACCACACCGGGATCAAAGTGGCAATGTATGCTGACGACCTGGTGATCTGGTGCACGGAAGAACATGCAACAGTGGCCACAAAACAAAAACAAAGAGCTATCGATGCCCTAACCTTATGGGCAAATAGATGGTGCATCAGCATTAACACAGATAAGTGCAGCACTACACTCTTTACCCTCTCACCAAAACAAAAAAGCTGGTCATATCAAGATAGATGGAGAGCTCTTGAAAGAAGACAAACAACCAACGTACCACGGAGTTACTTTTGATGATAAGCTGACATGGAAGCAGCACATAAACAAAGAAACAACAAAAGCCAGGAGGAAGTTAGCTATCCTGAGAAAACTAAGTGAAACCACATGGGGAGCCAGTGGAAATATACTCCGGTAAAGTGTACCAGCAAGGCATAAGACCACACCTGGAATATGGTTCAGCTGCGTGGTGTCCTGCATCAAACACCACATTACAAGATCTAGATAAAGTGCAAAACCAGCACTTAGAATAATGTTGGGAGCAATGGAATCAACACCCATAGCAGAGATGCAGAAAATTGGAAGAATGCAAACACTTGGCGAACGCAGAGACACAAAAGTACTAATTCAAGCACAAACGTTCCAGTGTATGCCAAGTCATCCAATGAAGGAAAGATTCCAAAATCTAGCAATGGGGCGACTGAAAAGGAGCAGCTTTATCCATCAAGCTAAACGACTCCGTAGACAACTTACAGACCTACCTGAAGTTGACAGCCCCTTAAGGTATGTACCAGAACAAACCCAGTGGAGTGAAAGCCATGGAATGCCAATATACATTCAGACCCATGAAAGGAATACTAAGCGAAGACGAACAGAACAGTGTGCAGCGAAGGACAGTCACCCTCAGTTTCCTGGATGAGGAATATCCACAAGATATATGGGTCAGAGTGTACACAGATGGGTCAGCACAGAATGTTGTGAGGAATGGAGGTGCAGGTGTATATATATATATATAATATCCACACAAGCCTAGAGATACAATCAGAACACCGACGGGAAAATTCTGCAATAATTATGATGCAGAAATCCAGGCAATTAGTGTGTCAGCTAAAAAACTGCTGAACTCCAACTCTGGCCTACAGCCTGTGGTATTCCTGACAGATGCAAGGTCAGTGCTTCAAGCTCTCCAGTCTGGAAAACTAACAGACTTGAAAAAAATTACTTAGCGAATTGTCTTACCAGTATAGGGTAACCATGCAGTGGATACCCTCTCACTGTGGAATACCAGGAAATGAAAAAAGCAGACCAACTGGCTAAGGAAGATGCTGCCGAAGACCAACCAGATATACCAATCACCTACCATCAGAAAAAACAGATGATCAAGTCAATAAGAAATCCACAAACGCCAACACAAGATGACTCTCACATTATGAACAGATCAGAACAAGTTATAATTATACGCCTCAGAACAGGACACAACCGACTCCACAGTCACATGTATACAAAGTTCAAGATTGACAACACGGCCATGTGTACATGTGGACAGGCAGCACAGAGTGCCAAACATATACTTCAAGAGTGTTCTGAGCATGAAACTCTGAGGCAGACATATTGGCCAGAGGAAACAACACTGGAATCAAAGCTCTATGGTACACTGTATGAACTACAAAAGACAGTGAGTTTTATTAAGGAGACAGAATTACAGATAAAGACATGTTTCATGTGAACGAAAGAAGAAGTATAATTTCTGTCCGTTTACCGCGATGTTAATTTCAAGTTTAGAAGTAAGACGTATAATTTATGTCCGTTTACCGCTATGTTAACTTCATGTTTAGAATCATTTATTCTCCACCGTCAGCTAGAATACAAGTTAGATACAGCTCCATGTATCTCGTTGTTACGTTGTTTTATATTTTATTTTGGTAAATTCTACCTATATTTGTATATCTTGAAATTTGCCATGTGTTACCCCAGCCACATAATTCATGTTTAAGGTTGTTACCCTACACTGGAACATTTACCTCTAGAGCTCTATTCAATAGTTAACGAACATGAGGGCACTCGCCTGAGTTTAATGTTCTGTTCGTCTTCACTGTGGTCGAACGCGACGACTTTATATTGTTGTTGTTAGTGTTGATGTTTTTTTGCCGTTACCACGTTCATTTGCACATAATCATATATTTCTCAACGGAAACAGTCCATCATTGTTTGAGCTTTCTCGATGACTTTCTCTTCACCACTATACAAACAGTGTTACATTGCGAGAATAATATGTAACCACGACAGTCAGGGCCGTAAGTAGTGATATAGGAGTAAAATATGTGTCAGTTGTTTTGCAGTGCACAGATGGGTTAAGACATGGGTGTTGCTAGCGAAAGATACGTCAAGGAAGTGCACATAGGAAGATGAGATATCAAATACTAGAATGATACGCAGTGAATGTGTAAAGTACATAGCGACATCAATCGAACACGGGCATGTCAATGTTACCAATGTCATAATGAATGTAAAACAGGTTGACTTATTGAAATGCATGCATACATTAGTGATAATGGTTCACACAAGATAAAACAGCATTGATTTCAAGAACTAAACCCCAACAATACTTACCACCATACGCTTCTACCTCACACAGAGTTAATACTCGTTCAAAAGCTGTAACATGCGTCGACTGTTTTATTTGGATGAATCTAACGGGAATGAATCTTCTAATATTCAGCACGTATTGTAGAGATTCCCCTGTTGTGACAAAGTAATCAGTAATGCGGCCATTGTCGTCTAACGTCTTCACGGTGACTCCGTTAAGGCGGTATCGATATACTGAAATATAAAACTCAAAATAGCATTTACCTCGAAACTGTTGCTATTTGTGTCAACATAAAACAAAGAAAATATGCAGCTTCGTTATGTAATATACTTGTACATCATATTTATAACTACAGCCAAGAGAGCTAAACGGAAACATTTGACCGTTGAAAACAATATATTTACATTGAACAAAATGTAACCGTCACGAAAATTTGGAAAAGAACAGACCATTGTCATATGCCAACATTTTATATTACACCGAAATGTTCAATTATAAATAACCGTTCGATATTCCCAAAAACGGATAAATTATATCGGAAACTAAATAATACAAAACTGTTCAATACCGAAACGCTGAATTATACCGAAACGCTCAATTATAGGATACGACATTATCGACAGTGCAGTTAATGAGCCATATTCGATATGAAAATATCCTTGGACAGTTCGGGCATGAAATGACCACTGTAGATGGATTAGGGTTTATCCGTGACATTCTAGCTACTCTCCGCTGTTGAGCTGCTGAATTTCTCCTCTTTCTCCAAGCTGATAGGCTATAGTATACTGAGTATCCAAATGAATATAGTATTCTGTAGAGCGCCATGTAGATCTATTTTGTGCAAGTTCTTCCAATGTGTCTTAGTATTTTTCAAACGCTATGAGTGAGGTCTTTAGCGAGTCTGTGTAGTGATTCTTTTGGCCACCTTGAAATTGTTTACCCTTCTCAGCTCACCATAGAAAAGTATCTTTGACAGACGACAGTCTCGCATATGTGCCAAATAACCTGCCTAACAAATAAGAAGTATCTACATCAGGATATTTTGTGTTGTTTGTGTTACCAGATCTGTCAAGGGCAGTGGTATATAGAAACTTGTCTTGCCATCTGTTGTTCGTAACTTTTCTGAGACATGCTGTATGAAATTAATTGAGTTTTCTCAAATGACGTCTATACACAGTCCACGCTTCACTAGCGTGTATCTGCACTGGAAGTACCACTGCTCTGTAGACTTTCAGCTTAGTCTGTAGAGTGTTAAAGTCATTGTCAAGGAGTTTGCGTACATGCCATGCTATTAGAGTCAGTAGGAAAAACCGTTTCCCTTCTGGTGAATGTTCGTGGATGTGAAAATGACGCACTGGGTATTTTGATTAAAGTGAGGATGAGTTGTGGAAAGCGTCCACCTCACTCTCTTGCCGGCCTCATTTGAAATCAGTGGCAAGACGATTCAAGACGGTTGGAGTGAAGTACTATGCAGTGGATAACTATAGTTTTCTACATGTCTCAACATGCCCGATGCGATTCACACTACGTTTCTGCCGTTCGCCTACATTACCCTGTGGTCTGATAAACTATCGAACCTCATATGTGTAAATTCATAGAACACATATTCGACATACTATGCACGTTTGTGTTAGTGAAAGGGTTATCTACAAATATGATACAGTTTTAGTAAAAGTTGTTGATTCGAAAGTTTGATACGGTCAAATATCATAACTGAAATAATATTTATCATTTACACATTACATTTTCTTTCTAAATTAAATTTTAATAATATTAACATTATTTTATTTTCAAAAATTAATTTATGATACTCACATACATTGTCCATCTATAATTCAATATATATATATATATATATATATATATATATATATATATATATATATATATATTCATCATCATCAGGAGCCATGCCGGGTGGCGTAGGCGGTCATGGCTCTCCACAGCTCTCTGTCCACAGTATTATGTATCAAAGTCGTTGTTGTTTCTTTGCCGTGCCAGGTTGTCAAACTGTCTAATATTTTCTCACGTTGTCGCCCTCTGTCTCTGGTGCCTTCAATCTTGCCTGTTGTGATTATGTTCTCTAAAGCCGCCTGTCTCATGAAGTGGCCAAAAAAAGAAGATTGCCTTTTTCTTATATTGTTGATTAAGGTCCGTTTCGCATTTAACTCTTTTAACACCTCTAAATTAGTTTTTCTTGCAGTCCATGGTATTCTCAGCATTCTTCTGTAGAACCACATCTCCGTTGCCTCCAATCTCCCACTTTCCAGTTTGTTTATTGTCCAAGACTCGCACCCATATGTTAGTATAGGGGTTATATAACACTGCAGAACTCTCTTTCTTACCTCTACTGACAAGGTCATATTACACAGTATATTTTTCATTTTTCTGAATGTTGTTTTTGCCTGTCCTATTCTGCATCTTATTTCTGTTGAACTTCTTCCATCTGCTGTTATAATTGTACCTAGATATTTGAATTGGTGGACCTGTTTTAATACTATATCATTCACTATGATCTTGCAAGGTGTGTTATTTTCTTATATATATATATATATTATGTTACGTTTTAATGTAATTATAGTTAGAAGTACTATTTCTTATTCCCGTGATGCATGTGTAAAATAATTTAATAAATATTAATGCCTAACAACACTAAAAAATACATCGACCATAATCAGCAAAATCTATTTCAGAGTTATAATGATACTTGATAGGGCAAGCAAGGTATGTTGGCCAGTGGAGGTGGGGGCTAAGGTACATTTGTGTGTCAGTGAGAACATCTGTGAAACTGATATGGTGATTATGTACACATATGAATCGGTGGTTAGACATATTCATAGTGCGTGGGACTTCTCAATGTGCAGAAAACAGATTTAGCGGAGAGGGTGGAGCGTTTGCTTTGACTACTAGTAGTATGAATATGGAGATCATGGCGCTGACTATGGAAGTAAAATGGTTCAGCTCCCAGAGGGCTGTACGGACCTGCATCCTGAGTGATTTGATGAGTATGAATATAAAAGTACAAAATGGACTCTTTCGCGAATAATGGTCTCGGCTATTGAGAGTGTCGACTTTGGAGATTATGACTTTTTTTTCTAGCTTGGGCATGTTGGCGTTCCGGGAAACGAGAGAGCTGGTTTACTGGCCTTGTATGCTGATATAACATACCGGGAAGGATCAATGGATCTGGTAGATGTGTTATATATATGTATATATTTATATATATATATATATATATATATATATATATCATCATCATCATCATCATCAGGTGCCATGCCGGGTGGCGTAGGCGGTCATGGCTCTCCACAGCTCTCTGTCCACAGTATTATGTATCAAAGTCGTTGTTGTTTCCTTGCCGTGCCAGGTTGTCAAACTGTCTAATATTTTCTCACGTTGTCGCCCTCTGTCTCTGGTGCCTTCAATCTTGCCTGTTGTGATTATGTTCTCTAAACCTGCCTGTCTCATGAAGTGGCCAAAAAAAGAAGATTGCCTTTTACTTATATTGTTGATTAAGGTCCGTTTCGCATTTAACTCTTTTAACACATCTACATTAGTTTTTCTGGCAGTCCATGGTATTCTCAGCATTCTTCTGTAGAACCACATCTCCGTTGCCTCCAATCTCCCACTTTCCAGTTTGTTTATTGTCCAAGACTCGCACCCATATGTTAGTATAGGGGTTATATAGCACTGCATAACTCTCTTTCTCACCTCTAATGACAAGGTCATATTACACAGTATATTTTTCATTTTTCTGAATGTTGTTTTTGCCTGTCCTATTCTGCTTCTTATTTCTGTTGAACTTCTTCCATCTGCTGTTATAATTGTACCTAGATATTTGAATTGGTGGACCTGTTTTAATACTATATCATTCACTATGATCTTGCAAGGTGTGTTA
Source organism: Meghimatium bilineatum (assembly GCA_034231615.1). Classification (NCBI taxonomy): domain Eukaryota; kingdom Metazoa; phylum Mollusca; class Gastropoda; order Stylommatophora; family Philomycidae; genus Meghimatium; species Meghimatium bilineatum. Next base: position 58,074,102 of record CM067305.1, read on the forward strand.
TTTTCTTTCTTTGAAATAACCATTACTTCTGTTTTCTTGATATTTGGGAAGAGGCCTTTCTCTTTGCTTTCTGTGACTACTACTTTAATTAATTTTTGAAGGTCTTCCTCACTTTTTGCAATCAGAACAGTGTCATCCGCATATCTCAAATTATTTGTTATGTCCTCCCACTGATATTCCTGGGATATCTACTATTGCACACAATATGTTTTCACTGTATAGAGAGAACAGGTCTGGTGAAAGCACGCATCCCTGTCTGACTCCTTGTTTTATTTGTTGAAAAGGGCCAAATTGCTTTCTTACTCTTATTGCTGCTGTTTGTTGCCAGTACATGTTCTTGATTATTCTTAAATCCTTGCTGTCAATGTTCAGATTCTCTAGCATGTGTATAATTTCGCTATGTTTAACTTTGTCAAAAGCTTTAGTGTAGTCTATAAAACAGAGGTACAGATCTGTTTTTACCTCTATAGACCTCTCTATTAGTGTTCTCAATATATAAATCGCATTGTTGGTGCCTTTGCCTTCTACAAATCCACATTGTTCTGGACTTATTTCTGGTTTTATTTTGTTTCTCACTCTCTTCATGATGATTCTGAGCAGTATTTTGGTTATTTGGCTCATGAGGCTGATTGTACGGTGTTCTTCACATTCAGTGGTCCCTGGTTTCTTAGGTAATGCTATGAATATGGATCTCATTAAGTCATCGGGTATGTTTCCGCTGTTATATATGTCATTCAGCAATTTTGTGATTATTTCAACTCCAAAGTCATCTAAAGCTGCTAATTCTTCTAATGTGATATTGTCTGGACCTGGGGCTTTGCCATATTTCATGTGTCTTAGTGCCTCCCTTACTTCTGCTGTGAGTATTGATGGACCCTCGCCGTTATCTTGTATGTTTATTTCTGGTCTATTGAATATATATATTGAATATATATATATATACAAGATATGAGATAAAACGTGAGATATAACTACGATTTATACTAATAGCTCACAATCTCTATTATAGATGTGGATGCTATATAATATGACTGTGGTGCTAAATTGGAGACTCCATTCTGGTCCTTCAGCTTCAATATTTGTGAATGAGCATGAGTTCAGATGATATCTGTTATCAGTGTTTCCGTCAACAGCATTTTGTGAACCGCTCTTGTTTAGATCCGTCTCAAAGTTACTTGTTTGTGTAGTTGCCTCTCTTATAGCAAGATTTCGACCTGTAAATTACAATAAAGAGAACACATACAAAACACATACACAACATATTTAAACAGTAAATATGCAAAATCATTTAAGTACATACATATATGTTGTTCGTTTGTCGTAGATAATATCCACTATGCTAAACAAAGACATTAATGAAGATGGAAATTACAGATGCCAATTTATTAGCCGTGATTAACGAGTGCGCGTCTGGAATATTCTATATTATTATGGGCATGTTTGGGATATGTATGTGCAGCAATTGGGTTTCTTCTAGCGCGTTCTTGTTGCGTAGCATCGTGTCCGAGGCTATTTGAGGCAACTGCTCCAGATCTTAGTTCTGCAACGCCAGTCTTTCTACCATGTATAAGGCTGGCCCATGAACGTATGTCTATGTCGAAGTAAGTTACTGATGTCGTAATAGTGCATTTAAAACACTTCGTCTGTTATCATACTTTGCGATAACATGTCTTATTTCCTACATATAGGAGCGTTTTGGCAGGGAAAAAATGTCATGTGAACCGGAGTATCGTGTGATTTCAGCAACATTATTATGTATGCTTACAGATTTAGCTCTCATTAGCGCCTCGTCGTCTGTTATTTTACACAACCAATATATGATGTTCAATCTAAGAAGTCATCTCAGATGGTAAGGGTTATATAGCGTGTTGTATGTATAATATTCATATTTTACATATATTACGGAATTAAATTAGCTACATTGTGGTACGCTGTTACTGTAATGGGGTCTGCTTTGCTGTGTAAACTTACTTATGGTAATGTTGATGTTTTCGTGTGCTTCAACAATCGTATTTATTATGACCTTGTTAATGTCTGTGGGATAACTAAAAGATGCACAGTTATCAGCATATAATAGACCCATAAACAGTGTCTCTCGCTCCTCAGTTTTTTATTTACAGATGATTGGAGAATATACTGAATGTTCTGATATTATTTTTATGCAAGTAATTTTATACGCTGAAGGTCGAGCATGGCGCATTCAGTGCGTCGGGTGTATTAGGTTACGTTAATATAGTCATATATTGTGCGTTAAGATGCATTAACGTTTCAGTGCATGACCGAACAAGTTACCTATTGGAACGAACGTGTGCGTTTTTCTGATGGATCACGTTCGGATGTGACAATAATGTTCTCGGGTTTTAGAAGATTGGATCTTTGCTATAGATGTGTTATTTGGTGATGTGTGGTAAAATGCTGATATAAAATACAAGACAGCTCGAGTATGACTGATTAATAATGTATTAATATATCAGCAAAGACAACTAAACTTATGTGCACACACATACATACATATGTTTGACCACTCTAGGTCAGATCAGAGTCTTATGATAATTCTGTTAATAGGGTCCCGTTGCGGAAGGAGAGGGCAAAAATATCCTCTCTACAGTATGTACTGTAATTCATTTTCAAATATATCATATGAAAAGAAACAAAAATAGTCAATAGCGGTGCGTGCGCATACACACACAGCACACTTTCGCACGCGTCCATCGGAGTCTTACGCCCAACGCACAAACAACATACGTATATAAAATATAAATTGATTAATATTACACAGCTCATGTTAAAACTAATACTTCATGAATGTGTATAGGAAATAATGACGTTGTGAAGGAGATATGAATTATAAAGGCATATTACCCATAGTCACGTGGGAAAGGACATCAATTCTAAGTATTTAGCAAACTGTATGCGTATCCATCTGGTTAGTTCGACATTAAAAAGAATGGCTATACACAAGCTAAGGTTTCTTTTCGCATGCTACGAACGCCAGGACCGTCAATAATGGCTCTAGCAATGTGTGTTACAGTCGACGTATCTATTACAAGAACAGGTATTATTTAACAAATGTGTCAACAGCTTTAATACCTGATATAGTGTCACAACATACAATGTATGGCAGGGGTGTTTACAGGTTACGTCTGAGTCTTCAGAGAAGTTATGTTGCCAGATAGTTATGGTAGTACACATTAGTTTGTTATCTGCATCAGCTTATCAGTGGTTCACTCTGATAGTGAACAACTGGTAGTAAGAAGATATGTACCGTGTCCATTTTACCGTTATTCAATTCCCAATGGCATTGGTGTTCTATCGAATAATGGTTTATCTCACAAGTCCCATACATATAAAACTAAGTAACTTAACATTGGTCAACTCTAGCATTGAACATCAGTTTATTTGTCAATCACAACATTGAAGAATATGACATCAATATTCTTCACAGCTTGTAACTGGATATCTACAAACACTCCGTGGCTCCAGACTCTCAAATCTGTAGCTATTCTCTATCTCTGAACGACTGGACTAGCTCCGAGACTGCTTCTCCGGATACGTCTGCCCAGCTAGAATTCCAAGCTCTATCTCCCTCTAAAAAACCCCAACCTAACTCAACTTCCTACTAAAAACATATCCCTTCTTGTTTTTTTTTTTACAATTTTTACACTCCCAACATTTTAGGTTCGTCCAAAATTATATCCATTCATTCAACAAACTATTCACTAAACCATCACATAAAAATGTCTGCTTGTCCCTAATCTGGCGTCAATCAATCTATCTGCCGGCACTAACGGTTTTATGTTTCACTGTCCGATATTTCTCTGACCACAACTTCTATATCTTTCTTTTGTATCGTCTGTTTCCATTAAAAATTGTGACCGCTGTTTCTGTACAATAGGTGAGTACTCCTTGTTCTGTAAAAATTCTGGCACTGAACTTTTACCAGATGTGCCTGAGAATGCAAAGAGATTGTATTGTGACCATTGATCTAATATAAAAACATAGCTTTGTGTATAAGAAAATGGAGCATGTACGATACTTCACTCAACAGCGGAGTCTCACACATCCGACATGATGTCTCTATTGGTGCCATTCACGGAAATAATTTCAAAAAGCATATTATTCAGAAACACATGGGCACCTTAGAAACACGATTTTTTTCTATGGATGTACCAATAATTCTACTTTGAAAAAGAATAATGTGCTCATAAACAATAGAACTTCACGGAAAAGTTTGTTCTGAGAGTCAGCGAAACTAAATCGCTTAAGGTTGATTACAACATCAGACCTTCTATAAAATACGACCTTGACAATATCTCCACACAGCGATCAACCGCCACGTCATCAATGACCATGATATATGATTTCGTATTGGAGACCGTCCACCACAAATTGTAAATAATATAGCTGTTCACGCTTTGTAGATCAACAGATAATCAGGAAAGTCTTAGAAGGGTAATCTATATTTCTTCGATGTATATCCCTTTTTTAGAAACACATAATTTTCAACATATAGACGTATAGTCTACTTGTTCAGTGGTTCTCGTATCAAGACACAGAAACAGAGATCGAATTTTGTGAGTGATCTTTGAGAATTAGCCCTTTCTGGAATACTTCTGTGACGTTAACATTGTTGTGTTTGAATTTAAATAAGTGAACACGTACTCTAGAATGTTCTCAATGGTAATACTTTTTCAGACACTGTTTCATTTCTGAGATTTAATGATCTCTTCATGTACAATAGAGATATTGACACTGCCAGCAACTCGTTCGGATGTATCACGTATGGTAAACTAGATGCTCATAATGAAACGCTGGTGGGCCATGATAAAAATTGCAAGGTGCTATCATTAGGAAAGCGTATATAAGTAGTATCTATAAGCCAAACAAAACTGTATTCGAAGTCATCTCGGAGATTCTAAAAGATACAACAGCTAATTTTGTTTACCGATATCCGGCAAACTATTTTTCAAATGTTTTTACGACTCGTCCGACCGTGAGAAAATGTCATCAACTATTACTAAATATACAACCATATAAGTCCACCATTGAAGTACAGTGGCTTCGAATGTCTTGGCTACTGCGGCTACTTAGATGTTATGTAAACACAGGGGATCACTACTCACTACTGAACAGCATTCACGGTACCTAGAAGGGTTTCCTGAGAGCAGGTTCAACAGTTAAATCCGATATGCTTGATACAATGTGTCCACAACAGCAGCTGCTATACTAAAATATGTGGTAGACTAAAGTACTACTTAATGCAACTGCCCGTCATTGCTGTAAATCTGGTAAGTATGACCTTAATATGTTAAAATGATACATATTGATTATCAGGGATGATGACACTAATGTCGGTATAATCAGATTATCGGTGATAGCGAGCAACAACTTTCTGTTTCTGGCCACAACATAAATACAAGTTATTGCATATGTATAATTATATTCATGAATTATATCGTGAGTTATTATGACGGGTGTTAAGTACTATAAATAATTGGCTGCTTACAAAGTGACCGCGCATAAATAATTGTATGCAACGAGTATGTGACATACATGTCCAGTTACAGAGACCACGTTGCCACATCACTGGGCATTCTACACACAATAGAAAGACTACAACATTTCTAACGAAGACAATACGTACAGTAAGAAGAACTGACAGGACAATACAATGAAAACGTTATGTGATTTTCTGATCTAGTATAACAATTAGGACTGTATTCCCATGTTGATGACAATATGGAGACATGTATATTTCTACAGCAGACTCGATGTCGATATATTCACAGAGGCGATTGCCTGTACATAGATAAATCTTAAATACCTGAAAAAAATATAACAAATGGTTTTGCCAATGCAAGGTACTCCAAGGACGAAGATGAACTTCATCCCATAAGGAGGCGCAACATTACTGGTATTATCATAACATAACCCGTATGTGATGTGAGAAGACAGTACAGAAAATTAAATGGCGTTATGACAAGGTTGTTTTTTGTGCGCATTAATGGAAAAAAAAAACGACTTCTTACTTCACAATCACTTGACGCAGAGAAGATGGTTTTACTTATCACAGATGCAGTGTGTATACAATACAATTTATGCATTAGAAAGAAAAAAAATTAGCTAATCACCCAGTCCCATAGTCCTGAGATGCGTTTGCTGAGTTATATAACACAACATATGGTTGGTATAGCAAGACACAAATTGCCTATCAGTTTCACATTTTGTTGATCCAGGAACAAGCAAAATGTGCGCTCACCAGATGTAATAATATTAACCCGTTCAATAAGAAATACCTGGTTCAGTTGTATCAGGAAGCCTATGAGATTCTGACTTTAAATATAGGGACTTGAAGCTCAACATTGAAGTTGTTGAGAATGTGAATTCACACAACTATCTGTTTATGTTAGTACATACCATTCATCCACTTCCAGACCTATGCACGTGCATGTGAGTTTTAAAAAATTTTGTTTTTTCAGAAAAATAAAATACGAGCGTTGTCAATGCCATCAATTTACTCAAGGTGTCGTATATAATAATCTTGTCAATAGACTGTTGGTGGAAGAAGGGATGCGTTTGGTTTTCAAATATTTCATATAATTCCATGACACATTATTTTCAATATTCGCCTAGTTAGGTAAAGATAATATAAGTTATGAACCACTTTCACAGCACACGGTTTCCCATAAGTGTTCAACTGCCAAGTTAGTGGTTAAACAGAAACCTCATAACTATGGTTACCTACCGCACTTGCTCAGTAGCGATGGTGCACACTTGGAACTTCTAGTAAACATGTAAGTCTTTTAGTATTCTATATAAAACGTACCTGAGCTATGCATATGTATTGTCCACTTATGCCAATAGATTCCTCTTTGAATGTGTTATTATCGTTGAAATTATCTTGTGTGTGAAAGGGGTCATACCTTCTGTTACTCCCATTTCTGCTTTATGGACACCCAGTGTAAAACTACAATATCAGAACGGTTATGTGTGGGTGCCAGTAATCAACATTTCTGGGGCATGAACCATGGCAACCTACTTCATGTGGATTGTGTAAACCACGTGTGAAATTTGAAATATAAACAACGAAAAACCAGTGGAATCGAAATCATCATTGGTTGTCAGTAAGCCTGTGATTTGACTTACAATAACGCGGCTCTCCTAGCTAAAACAGTAGATATGAAGATACATGTAAATACAGGAAAGCCGCTGTGTGTGTATACTCAACGTTTGATTGAGGCTACGCTACAAAATTAATAGTTTATTGTGGTATATGATTTAAAATATTTTGGACTGATTTGTAATTATTTATAGAGATTTTGAACACTAAATCAGTACTGTATTGCAATGTTCAACAACAACAACAAAAAGATACGGCTGATTATAGAAAGATGGCTTATCAATCAAGTATCAAGAAACGACTAATAACGTTCACACTTTCAGTTATGCGGTCAATTATTATATATAATTTATCAAAAGGCATGCTGAATTCGGATGTGTGAGGCTGAGTTTCACAGACAGCGGTGTCAAAATCTAAACCTTGTCACTAAGCATTTCATATGTTTGATAACATGCCACGGCTTATCATCATGCTTCTGGTGTCTAAAGCAGGATAATAATAATACCACTTCTATACCACATAAATGTATTCTGCTAAAAATATTCTAATTGTAGTGACATAAGCATTCATATCAATATAATTATCAATTTTATTTTAGCCAAGATTTCTAAAAGCACACGCAAACATAATCATACACGAATAATATATATCACGCCGCACGGTATACTTGTGATTACACCTAAATAACATATACATTGGTAGTATATAAATAAGTGAATACTCGTTTGTCAACACTTTTACAAAACTGACCTGCACTGACATATATAGAACAAACATCTGGTGATATGCTTCCATTAATTTGTAAATGATATACGCTAAGTGGTACAGCACAGGTCACGTCCACTGATTGTATGTTAACTATAAATTTTCTTTCGTTTTGGCACACTTCATTTTCGTTGATAATAGTAACAAACTTGAGAATATTTTCTGAGGAAAGTTTGAGAAATTATTAAATATGTCAACAATACATAATGTACCACAATTGTACTTACATAAAGCGCATGTTTTTAGAACGCCCATAGTATACACGATGTACTATCATTAAACATAGGGGTTGTGATATACAAACAAGAAAGCATACACATTACAATACAAAAAAAAATATTCAACGTTTCAATCAAAAGGCCTTTATCACAATACGCACAACACATCAAGAGACGAGGAATAGAAATGATCGCATCACACAAACATGTCCAAAAGAAATATGTACGTTAGATGACGGAAGGACAGGAACAGGAAGCACATAAAACACGTACAAATAGGTGGAAACGAAACAAACAAATATATGTCATAAATGACCGAACACAATTAATAAAAACAAAAACAACAGCATGAAATATTTCTTGATTATGGACTTTTGGTCGAAACGTTGCAAATATTTGTGTATTTTAATGTGTATGATTTTTTGTTTGCATTTCATAGCCCATTAGTTTTAGTAATAGTCCTTCGTGTCTATGTTGGGCGTTCTAAAAACATGTGTTTTTCGTAAGTTGTTTTGTTACGTAACCTATGTTGTTACATTTTCCGCAGTATTATTATATTGATTGTCATAATGTATCACATTATATTTATCCTTTGCTATTCAGAATCATAATATACGAATTGGCTTTTGGTTTTACACTGTATCAGTGTATAACTGACAGAAACCACTAGTGCTAATCCATTCATAGCAAATGATGAACAGCGTGCTTACTGATGATTCCTGTGACACACTGGTTAAACGTTTCTCTCGTTCCTCCATCTAAACGTCCAGTCATACTAATACCACATCTTAATACCTAATTCTTCAAATATCAGCCTGGATGTTTCATTTATCCAGATGTCCGCATCCAGCAGGATCTCATAAATATATTTTGGCACATCCCACCAATCCATTGTCGACGCTCCGTCTAATATGCAAGTGTGTCTCTTCTCTCATTACCACAAACATCGGAGTGTCCTGGGAAGTAAAGTTATGTGGTTTCCTGAAGCTCATATTTAGCTATACAAAGTAGCAACTAGTGATGTTAATGATGATAGTGTGAATAATTTAAATTATAATTTCAATTGGTGGTCGCCCTCTCTGCAACTGTTGGTTCGCATATGACATTTATCTTAGGCTGGCGGTCAGACCTAACGTCCAGAACGTATTTTAAATGTGAAAAAAAATATTAGCTAAGCTAATGGTGTAAACGTCGAGAAAAGCAAAGGAATGGCAAAAAGAGATGCTAATGCGACTTCTGTAAACATCTTGGACATAAACTAGATGTTAATACATTTAAATACTTGGATTTTGCATGAACATGGATGGATGCAATAACAATGGTATAACAAGTACATTTAAAATAAAGTTGTCTGTAATGTGGAGTTTAAATACAGTATGGAAAAGCAGAATAAGTACAGCAGTCAACATAAACATTTATAAATCACTAATAATAGATATTCTTTGTACCGATGTAAGAGTTGAACAACTGATAATGAAAATGGAGAGATTACATGCTTTTTAAAACACATGCTACAGGCGAACATTGTGCTTCCATTTTACAAAACATAAAACCAACATATACGCGAGAATTAAAATCAATACTCTTGAGGGACAACACAAAGATCCCATGGCAGTGATGAAGTGTCACATAATTGTATGGTCTGGCCAGGTGATGAGGCACGCCTCCTTTTCCAAGACGATCTTGCAGGGAACAGTTGATTTTGGATAAAGATCAGGACATACTGAGAAAGTGTGTATTTATAATACAAAATATATCATAATTAAAAGTATCCCCACTTAAATAAAGATCTGAGAATATATATGATTGGTTTAATTTGTGTGGTCCTGTTTCCAGAGTGGCAGCACAACGACGCTGACGTGTTAATAGTTTACTGATGATGATGATATGTAAGTATAGGTACAGTAATGTGATATCAATACCGGTCACTGTGAAAATATCTTAGCTGAAGTACAATTCTGACACAATTACTATTTTGGTGATTGAGAGTCCAGAGATATATAAATGTACCAGAGACAGTTGTTTATCTGAAAGCTAATAATGATTTTCTGTTTGATAGTTATTTTTCTGAAATCTAATAGTGGCTTTCTGTTTCATTGCTCTTCATCTGTTAGCTAATAGTGGTATTTTGTTTAATCTTTATAAGTGAGAACGAATAGAACATTGTCCAGCGGATGAGATCAGTCACCATGAGTTTGCTGGACAATATACTTAAATACAGAATATCCACACAAGTCTAGAGACACGGCCAGAACACCGACAGGAAAATTATGCAATACGTATGATGCAGAAATTCAGGCAATTAGGGTGGCTACTGACAAACTGGAAATTTCTAAAAACACAGAAAACAAAAATCATGTCAACAGATATAACAACACAAAAACCAAAAATCAGAATAGACAATACCGAGATAGAATGTGTGGATAAATTTGATTACTTAGGAGCAAACATCAACGGTGCAGGAGACTGCATGGCAGAAAGAAGGAAGAGATTGGCAATGGCATATTGCAAAATAACACGGCTGAAAAACATATGGAAAAACAACAAAATAGAAACGAAAGTGCTAATGTTATGAACTTTTATTTTTCCGGTTGCAACATACTGATGTGAAACATGGACTCTAAGTAAAACAGCGGCAAAGATGATCAGCGCCTTCGAGCTAAAATGCTACAGGGAGATACTTAGAATATCATGGAAGGATAAAATCAGAAACTCAGATATTATAAACACACTGAATATTCCAGAGTGTTGGTTACTAAACACAATAACAAAAAGAAAACTACGCCTGTTTGGTCATATAAAGAGACATAACTGTTTAGAAAGACACATATTGGAGGGAAGAGTACGTGAGTAGAGGAGAAGGGGCAGACCAAGAAGACGATGGACTGACGACATTAAAGATAACATGAATACATCGCTTGAAAATGCAAGCCACATCGCCCAAGACAGAGAGAGGTTCAGAGAGTTCATTGGGAAGACAACGTTCTGGAAGGAATACGTCACATGACACTGCAAAACTGCTGAACTCCAACTCTTGCCCACATCACGTGGTATTCCTGACAGATGTACTGTGAGTGCTGCAAGCTCTCCAGTCTGGAAAACTAACAGACTTACAAAAACAATTTAATGAACTCTCTTACCAGTATATGGTATCTATGCAGTGGATGCCCTCCCACTGTGGAATACCAGGAAATGAAAAATTTGACAAAGTGGCTACGAAAAATGCTGCCGAAGATCAAAGAGATGTACCGATCACCTACCGTGAGAAGAAATAGATGATCAATTCACTAAAATAAGTCACAAACACTAGCACTAGATGACTATCACATTATCAGTAGATCATAACAAGTTCTAAGTTTACGCCTCGGATCAGGATACAACCAACTCCGCAATCAAATGTGCAGACAATTTAAGATTAACAACACATCCATGTATGCATGTCAATAGGCACCACAGAGTACCAATAATATATTTTAAGAATGTTCTGAGTATGAAATGTTGATGCAGGGATATTGGCCAGGGGAAACAATACTGGAATCAAAATTCTCTGTGCCACTGTATGTAAAAAAAAAAATCTTATACTTGAACTCAATGAATATACAGAGGGTAACCCATATCTGCATCATCACGGACTGGATGAACGTGATCACATAAATGAAATGAGTTTCATGTGTGAATAGTGGCTTAGTATAGAGATTAGGTCTAAGTTCAATTGTGCCACCATCATGTTTGTATCTAATCAAGTGAGTGCTGAAGGCAATGCGATATAGTCAACTGGTGTGCAATGATATTATGTCTAACTGTGATCTCATACAGTACTTATAAAATGTATATAATTTATTTACAGAAAGATCCTGCGAATTTCTTGCACAGAGATAAAGAAGATCATTGAACATTTGAAATTACTGAAACTAAACGAAGATTGCCTTCTAAATGCCATCATAAGAAGGAAGTTACAATATTTTGGACACTTAAAACGACATGAAGGTATCGAAAGGTTGATTATAGAGGGCAGAGTGCCGGGTAAGAGAAGAAGAGGAACACCATGAAAACGATTAACCAGCGACATCGCAGAATGTATGCACATGTCTTTGACCAATGCAGGCCTGCTTAGTCGGAACAGAGAGGCGTTCAGAATCTACAACGAAAACAACGTTCTGGAAAGAATATGACACCTGACATAACATTAAGTGGAACTTCATTTATTACGTATTTTATTATTGTCGTCATTTTCTTTGGTCGTTATTTATATACATAAAGTCGCCTTGGTTATTTTTGGTATAGTGTCCAACGATAATCACAACAATAATCAAAAACTTAATGAATTCCTAATTAAATTATGCAGAGGTCTTCTACAGCTGATGATCTCGGTCTAGTCGTAGACCTCTGTATCGTGCTGATATTTGAAACAGGTACGAGATCCACTCAATTAATGATTGTGTTGATTCATTTCCCATGTCTAGATTAAATTAGCTGTAGTTGAGCTCGAAATACGATTTTGTAAAGAATTAACATTTTCGGCTTAGATGAATGTTTGACAACCAAAAGATGAATGCAACTGTCAATCATAGATTAATATGTTATGAATACACAATAGAAGATCTGATGATATATGAACGTGCCCAATAGTTCAACGATGATGATCCTACGACTAAGTAGCAGCGATTGTATCAAGCTCTGCCTCATCTCTAAAATTACCACAGATACGCAGTATATAGTCCGTAGATCGGAGTGTGTTGTGAAATGGTTTAGAGCAGGGGTCGGGAACTTTTTGTTTGAGAGAGTCATGGACACCACATATTTTGAAAATTAATTCTGTGAGATCCATGCATTATATTTAAAACTAAATTCAAGTAAATGTGTGCATTTTGCGTAATTTCAATAATAAAATTGCAATACGTATGTCTCTGAAATCATTTTAATAACATTATTATGCTGTTGGTAATCAATAATGAGTATTTATACCATTAATGTGACTTCTGGTGCTGCATGGCTTTGCTGATGGCTGTGTAGTCTGGTTGATACGTGGTGAGGTTAAGCTTCATGCAGTGGTATCCACTGCACACTCGTGTGGATGGGGGATGAACTTAAAAAGACGGGTTTGCTCCGAAATTCTCCACAGCGCGCGTTAAATGACTATAGGAGATTAAACGTGCAGCCTGCAAGCTTTTGAAAATTAAGATGTTGAGAAGGGTCACTTGATGTGCACGTATTTTGAACTCTTCCAGATTTTCAAAATGTAGTAAAAGACATGTTTAAATATCGGAGATGAAAAGTTCTAACGTGTTTTCAAATGTACACACTGCTTGTTGCAGGGATGCGATTGTTATTTCCAACGCTATGCATTTTCACATTGATCTGATGTAGATGTTCAGTCATGTCTACGAGATAATAGAACTTCAAGAGCCACTCAGTGTCAGCTAACTCAAGATGCTCGATATTCTTCATGTCAAGAAAAGTCCGGATTTCGCAGACAAACCGCAAAATCGGTTGATCAATTTCCCCCTTGACAACCAACACAAGTTGCTGTGCAGAAGCAGACCAGGATAATTATTCCCAACCTCATCAAGCAGTGTTTTAATCTGGCGATAATTTAATGCTCGGGCAACTATAAAGTTGACTACCCGAACCACCTGCGACATCACCTCACCACGCTGCTCGCCACACATCTGAGTGCAAAGCGCCTTCTGATGTAGGATGTGATGGAAACTTATGATGCATCTGTGTTCATGCTCCCAAAGAAGAGAGACAAATCCTCCGTTTTTCCCCACCATTCACGGGGCACCATCAGCGCACACCGAAACAAGTTTTATCCATCGGTAGATTTTTTTCTTTAGCGAAATCAGTGAAGGACTCGAATAAATTATGCACTCTTGTTGTGCATTCATAGACAAAATAACAAAACTTTCCTCATGTAGTGTTTCACCGACAGCATACCTTGCAACCACGCTGAACTGGGATACATTACTGACGTCTGTTGACTCATCCAAAACTAGAGAGACAAAACGATGCCGCATATTATGTCTTTCGCTTGCATTGACTCCATTTGATGTTACATCAAGATGCTTCGTTTTTGAACAGTTCTTGCCGACAGAGGCATGTCTTTTATCCGTTTAATTGTGTTGTCCTTATCCGAAAATTCATCAAAAAGTTCATTATCAACATCAAGCATGAATGCTTTCGCATACTGTGAATAAGTTCCATCTGTGAATGGCCTTCCGTTTCTCAGAATAGCTAAACCAAACTTGACCGAATTCCAGTCAACTTGTAGGGTCTAAACACGGATTTGCTGCTGAATAGTTTACACTCCTGATAGCAATTCTTGACGTGTTTTCTTCCTGCTGTCTCCCGCAGGATATTTCGATGGAAATGTAGAATGACGTGTCTCGAAGTGTCACTTTACATTTGACCGTTCCATAGATGCAATTTTATCACTGCATAGTGGACACACTGCAGAACTCGTTCTCTCCACAAAGGCAAATTACTCTGTCTATTCCTGCTGAAAAGTACGATACTCATCGTCTTACTTTATTTAGCCATCTTGTCAAAAGGGTTTCTAAAATTAGTTAGCTGACAACGCGATTAAATCGAAAGTTTACTTTCTGATTCGGCGACAATATGTTGTGCGGACCATTTTGCACATGGAGGTTTCGGCCGCTAATTTCGAAAGCAATATATCACAGGCCCACTTGAACAATGTCAGCTATAGACACAGCGACATGTATTGTTGCCACTTTTCCACAGAAATCACATGCGAATCTAGTTCGCGCATTTTTCGTCACGAGAGGGAATGTAGAGGTGTCTACTCTTGCAAAAATATATTGCATTTGCAGGTAAGGCAAGAGCTATTTCCCTTTAATTACAATGAAAGCAGGTTTGCTGTTTTCAGCGGAGTTTATCTCCTTTACTACTTCTGATGCTGAGCAGCAGTAGACTTTAGGTCATTTGTAGAATGAAATATTGATATGCAATTAATATGTACATCAAAGAAATCTAAAGAAATCTTATTTTTATAATCGAACATTTTTCTGCGAGCGAGATGCGGCCATGAATAGAGCAATATCTGGCTCGCTTGTCATAGGTTCCCGACCCCTGGTTTAGAATCTCGATCAGATATCTATTGTTTTAAGGCTGACCCTTCAGACATCAGAAACAAATGTTGGCTACTGTGATGACCTATAAAATGGGACAGTCACCCTGATAACCTACTTAGTCGTTTGTTATCTATACATTGATGAGAGATAACAGTGTCACTATGCATGCTTCCTTTGCAAAACACAGACAAGAACAGTTTTATTTCACAAGTGTGCAAATATAGTGATATATTTTGTATTTCCAGCTTGGAAATGTTTGTGACTATATACACCATAAATGTGTTTTTATGATTGATGGTGTGTGAACGATTGAAATATAAATTGGTACATTACCAGAAGATGTGTCCACAATTTTTATATGAAAAGACCATACAATATTTAAGGAAACGAACATTCGCTAAGGGCACATAAACTACATCATCAATCGATCTACGCGCAACGCACTGAGAGACATTTCGCATTGGATCCATTGGGGAGAGGCTCTCAGTGCCTTCCACGCAAATCAAATGATAGGTTCCAGACGTTGTGGTTTTTTTTTTATCTTAGCGTCATCGAGTTTATATGATATTAATCAGTTGCAATGTGTGGAAACGTTTCCCCAAATTGAACCAATAATTCTAAACGAAAATGAACTACATATATTATGTTTTAAATTATATGGAACATAAGATTATCAAAGCGTTTATATATATATATATATATATATATATATATATATATATATATATATATATATATATATATATATATATATATATATATATATTTAAACCATGTATATATATTACCTGGCTTATTTACAACTATCCTGAACCATGAAACTATTGGGTTATTACGGAAAAATAATTCAACGGAAGTGGACGTTATCTGAGGATTGCAGGTTGTATCATCCGTGTCTACCAGAAATGGATGCGTAACATATCCTCCGTGAGTCATAACTAAATCAACTGAAACAACAAAAGATAACATCTTACTTAAAGAAATTAAATGTTAAGTGCATACAGCAAACGTTAAAACATGTCTACCTGATGTTTTCTTCGTACAAGCATTTTTGTGTCTAGTAATACAGCTTAACCTAATCATAATGACATAACCTATATATATGTTTGTATCAGTATTGTATTACTTTTGTACTATCTGTATTTAATGGTAATTACTAAACTACCGTTCACATCAATCAAATGCACATTTATATCTCTCTACGTGTATATGCATCATGCTGTGAACATTTTTATGTGTGATTTGAAATTAAAAGTAAGACATAAGCAAATAATGATGACACATGTAAAGTTTACTTACGCTTTAGAAATGAAAGAAATTGCATCTTAGTGGATTGAGCCAGAAGTAATAACATGATAATATGAAATAGTAAGTGTTTAAGAAATATCAAGATCATGTACTGTCAAAACACACCAGCAAAACAAGTATGAAATGCATTGACCCCTTTTTTAACAAATAAAACGAGGAGGTAGATAGAGATGTATAGTTTCACATGGCATCTCCTCTTTATACAGTGAAAACATAATTCTTGCAATAGTTGATATCCCAGATAGAACAATTACGGGAGGGGGAATTACATAAATACTAAAAGATATGCAGATGGCACTGTTCTGATTGCTGAAAGTGAGGAAAACTCTCATTAATTAATACATATAGTAGTGACGGAAAGAAAACAGACATACCTCTTCCTAAATATTAAGAAAACATAGGTAATGGTTATTTCATAGAATCAAAAACAACACAGCTTACAAGATCAAAGTGAATGATATAGTATTAACACAGGTCCACCAAGTCAAATATTTACTTACAATGATTACGGCTGTTGGAAGACACTCAACAGAAATGAGAAGCAGAATAGAAAAGGCAAATACAGCATAAGAAAAATGAAAAAATATATTGAGTAATATGACCTTGTTATTAGAGGTGACAAAGAGAGTTCTGCATTGCTATATACCTCGTGTACTAACATATGGATACGAGTCTTGGACAATAACATAATATGAAAGTGTGAAATTAGAGGTAGTAAATATGAGGTTCTACAGAAGAATACTGATAACACCATGAAATGCGATAAAAATCAATGTGGAGGTGTTTAAAGAGCCATTACAGAGAGTGAGCTTAATCAATAAAATAAGAAAAGACAATTTTCATGTTTGTTACACCTTATGAGACAAGGAGGTTTGGAGAACATAGCCACAGTAAGCAAGATTGTAGCCAACATAGATAAAGACCGAAAAGTGAGAAAATTAAATAAATAGTTTAACAGCATGGCACAGCAGAAAAACAAACTACAAATATATTGATACATAATAATCAATATAGAGAGAAGTGGAGTGTTAAAATCGCCTACGCCAGCAGGTACGGTATCTAATGACGATGATTAGGGAATACACTATTATATAAATATTTCAAATGACTATGAACACACAGAAGCCCTGATAACAAGACTCAAAGATAATCGATTATGTTATTGTCAATAAAAGATTCAAAAACTCAATGAGATATGTCACAACACGACCAACTGCAGACTGCAATAATGACCACGTTTCTAGTTAGTTAGTTAATCGTCGGGTCATCATCACTGCAAACTGAACACGTCCATAGTTGCTGCGGTCTCTTACTGAGTGTTTCCGATATTACACTTCTAATGACAGTACCGCCACAGTCACCATGGTCTAGCTACTCGTGGTAACCGCAAAGTCCCCATTCTCCTCATGATTTTTGTTTTACCACTAAGAGGAAAGTCCAAGCACTGCGACCATGTGTAATCACAGATCCATCATTGTATATAATCACACCCCCCCCCATTTGGCATTATCACTTATCAAAGCCTGCACTTCTTTCTCCGCAGCTGTGGGACACCATTATCTGCATTCCCTGCTATGTGATATTACTACTCTCAAACAAGTTTAGAAATCTGTGGGTAGACCTATCCATTCCGCACCTGCTGCCACATCCTGTAAGCTGCACACGATTTGTATGACATCCTCAACACTTCCCATCCACAACTTTCCTTTCTTAAGTCTGCTGCTTTAAATTTATGTATTTCAGAATACAGTGGGTGTTAATTATCTGCATGTATTTGAATGAACGCTCGTGGAATATTGTAATTTGTTATGTGCTAAAAGTCAATTAGGTATCGCTTAGTTCTTGTCAATGTGTTTCTTGTACACCCAAGTATGATACGCATTGCTCCATTCTGAATTATATATAATCGTTCTATCTAAGTTTACCTAAGAATCAGAATTGTCTGTGCATATTTCACCACTGCCACTACCAAACTCTGGTACAAAAGAAATAACAACTTCTGCAACAACTGCGCAGGAGCCATAACATTCATTTCTGCTAAGCCTTTGTCTGCACTTATAATGACGTGGTCAAAATGTTCTCTGAAGCTCAGACTTCTGTCAAAAAACATGCCCATATATGTCATTGTGCTGGTTCTTTCTAAGCATTTTCCGGACAACGAAACATGTGGCATGGGCGTCTTTAACATGTGATTGTTCAAAGAATACCACGTCACGAATGCCGTATAATGATTTACCACTGTTCCCGTATCTCTACACCAATTCGTTAGTCCATCCAGATCCTACTGTAGCTGCACAACGCACTCTTCTCGATTTCAGCCTGGACTATACACCAGAATGTCTTAGAAGTACGACCTCGTTATGCCATCACCAATGATTTAATTGCTAGTGATCTATAATGGGTATATATTGAAAAGCACAGGAGATAGAGGCGAACCCTATGTCAGAACAGGGATAATAAGCGTTGATGCCGATACCCGTTAACCACACTTAAGAACGACGCTCATGTGAATCAGGGCCGCACCAACTCATCGCAAGACAATAGTATTTACTGTGACTTTTAACAGTTGGTCAATCAAGATATCCAAGGACACCGTATTGTAAGCATTCTCAAGATATCCAAGGACACCGTATTGTAAGCATTCTCAAGATATCCAAGGACACCGTATTGTAAGAATTCTCAAGATATCCAAGGACACCGTATTGTAAGCATTCTCAAGATATCCAAGGACACCGTATTGTAAGCATTCTCAAGATATCCAAGGACACCGTATTGTAAGCATTCTCAAGATCTATTGCGACCGCATATGTCTTCATGCTCGAATCGAACCCCTAAAATCATCGTGCGCAAATATGGAGGTATTCTGCCATGTCGTTTTTCCGGGGCGATACCCTCCTAATAACGTTGGTAAATATTTTTTTTCTCTCAAGATGACACGATACCTTCCAGGTTACATTTGTTTCCCCAAAAGCTTGTCTATCGTATTATGCATTGTTATTATTTTGTAGCCTTGTATCCTGGTGTAATCCTTCCCAGATTTCGATAGTGGAACTAAATAGCCATGCAACCAGTCTTCTTTTACTGTGCCCTTTAACATGATATGAATGCGTCTCCATCTCTCCAAACTCGTCATACGTTTTCCGACTATTGTCACGGTATCTAATACCATCTGATCCAGGTGCTGTGATTTTGTACATTTCAACGGCTTCCTAATTTCTGCAACAGTGATTATCATATGGTTTTCCATGCTCAAGTTCTTACACGTGTCTATAATATTTGTCCCTGTTTTCTTGATATGCCTACCAATTTCTCTGACCAATTTGTGCGGTGTAGTGTGCCAGTAAAGCTGCAATTTTTGTTTCGTCCGTCTTCTGCCATTCCGTATCAGCACTCCGGAAATTGACAATAGTCATGCATCTTTTCAGACAATCATGAATTTGCGTAAACACCAGTACAATTTTAATGACTTGTGAAGTCTGATCTTCTAGAACGATTCGTCCCATTCTGACGTCCCATTTGCTGCCTTTGTAATCTTAATCTCTTTGAGTCTTTGAATTAAGATATCTTTTTTTCCGTTTCTATTGTTCAAACTCTACAGGATGAGCCGCCAAGAGTTTCCTTGCCCTCTGACATAGTTCTATTGCTTTCCGGTTCTCACTCCATGCCATTTGCACATCTTCGTTCTACTATTGGGGGGGGGGAGGTTTATCCCAAGCCTGATTTCCCACTTCTTAAGTGATACGTTTGTCTTGTCGAATTCTGCGCAGAACATCCACTACTCTGTGATCATACTTAAAAGACCTGATTTTTTGCCTAATCTACTTACTTTTGTCATTTTTCACGATCACAACACACGGGATGTGGTCACTGCCACGATGCCACAGCACATATCTTTGAAATAGCCATAGAAGCCAATGACACCAGTGCCAGGTCAATACCACTATTATCATCACTATTCCTGATTTCAATTCTTGTTATCAGGCCATCAGTAATGCACAGCAGGTTCGTATATGTCAGGGCGTCCTCAAGCTCTCTTATATGTTTGTTAGAAAGAATTATTCCGCTTTGATGTACCTTTCACAGTGAAGTCACCGCCAAAAAGGATCTGTTTTTCCTGTTCCATTATCTCCACTAAGATTTTCCAACCCTGAAGATCAACACTCATGTTGTAGACATAAACATGAACAATGACATATGGGTGCTGGACCCTATGGACCCTCACTATGTGATAGTATCTGGTTGCAGAACCCTTCACAGGCAGGGGGTTTCGCAGTAAGAAGTGAGAACCCTTCACAGATAGCAAGAGATGGACTGGGGAAATGCAACACATTGAATGTTTTGCTCTTGTGAAAATGTTGATACAAATACTTTAAATTGCAGACGAGTTGTTCGCGCAGATGTCAGACAGAAAGTCTGAGACAAGCTAGTAGGTTATAGCTAAAGGCAATATTAATTATCACAAGTCTGCATCTTACGCACTCGGTCACGGGAGGCAAACGACGCCATTACACCACACCCCAGAAAGGACAATGAGATGTTTGGACTAGGTTCAGACGAGAGTCTACAAACTCACACAGGCCTTCTGAACTCGTGGATACTTGAAACAACCAGACGATGGAAGTGGCAAGAGTATTAAGCGCATAACGCCAAGGGCATGGCTCCGACCAGAGAGGGACATCAAACGTTACGCATGCTCTAATAAACGCGTACATGAGTTTGATAGGTGATAATGTAGAGGTGGAGTCAGAAGCAGTGAGGCGCGGAGGAGAAGAGAAGTTGATAGGTGGGGAGTAAGACGAGGGGTGGAGCTAAGAACCTCACCGGAGGACACAAAAAGAGGGTGAGACAGAATCCCAGAGGAGAATCCCAGCAGAGTGACACGGAGCGTCACACAGAGTCCCCGGGACCGTCCAGAGAGTTAGTACTTGTCTCCCCGGAGAGACAAGTCCCTTGTTGAGTTTAACAACTCCGACTTGAAATAGAAAGAAAGTTAGTCGACCAAAAAGTGAGATTAGTAGTAGAATAAGGAGATGGTTTATAATCTCATTAAGCTTATATTATAACGTGTGCCTAATTCCTGGAAGTGATAGAGTAGTTTGTGAATATCTTGACATTGTATATTTTATATTGGTGATATATTATACGTCACGGAGATATCAATTACTCCATAATTTAATATTGATTTGTGTCATTGGCTTGAAGTTTATATTAAACGACATTTTGTTTCTGTAACAAGAAGTGCCTCTGTATTTATTGAAGCCACGAAGAGATTACTGCATGACCACTACATGATTACCACATGGTTAGAATTAGGTCAGCAGAGTGATAAAAGATAACAGGTTATATTGAACAACGCGATACACGATAAACGTCACAATTGAATATACTGTTACAACTACCTGTAACTGAATATTGTCACTATCCCAATTGAACATATCGACCTAGCATGGACTAATACCTTCGCGTACCTAGATTGCCTGTCCAATGTGTGGCATGTTGTAGAAAATATCAAATAATAGTTGGCATATTTTCATTTACCCTCATGATTCCTACTTGATTTTAAGAAATATGTATTGGAAACAAACAGCTGCGATGTGGGTTGGCAGTAATGTAGGAGCATTCCATAAGATAAAGATTTGCATCAGACAATGATGTACAATGACAACATACTTTTTCCCCGCTATACAGAGGATATTGTGCGAAACAGTGAAAGCATGTCAGGAATATAAAGTAGAGTTTATAATCTGAATAATCTAAGATATGCTGACGAAATAGTTGTGATTGCTGGAGTGAACAAGTCTAGGTGTGCATAAAAACTACCAATTACGATTCAGGATAGCATTTTCATGGGCATAATTTTACTTGATTACCTCAAAATCCACCAGGAAACTTGACATATTTCTGTAAGCAGTAAAAATACAGCTGCTATTCAACGTTATTTGAGGGTATTCAATAACAGTGTTTAGTAAATTTTGAATCACCATTCAGTATATATTAAGAGTTGTCTTGTTATGTTAATGTTTGCTGTCTTGTTATACTAATCCATTGGAAATTTATATGCACATTTTCCCCATAGGTTGCCATTACTTTTGGAAAGGAACAGCGCAAACGAACACCGTAAAGAGAAAACATTCGATCTCGACGTCCATATAAGTATGATAATTAAAGATAAATTGAATATATTGTTGGAAAATGCTTTCCGCATCGCCCAAGACATAATGGGTTCAAAGAGTTTTTTGGGAAGACAATGTTCTGGAAATAATGCGTCACATGACATATTGTTATATTAAAAGTTCTTTTTTTATACATTTACTGTTTAATACAATTAGCACTAACCGAACTGACATGCTGGGCCAAAGTAGTAACGTTCACATATATGATCTAAACAATCGCCATTGTCATCACAGTTGAGTTTAACGGGACAGTGACACTTCAACTTGCAATTAGCTCCAAACCTACCAACTGGGCAAACTGAAACATCACATACTGTGACTGAATATGTTTTATTGATATTAATGTGTACATATTGGCAACGCCTGCAATGTATGTGTACTTGATTCGCTTTTGTGGATGGTAATGTAATAAAATTGTTGTACAAGTACATTCATTGTTTATGCTAATGTTGATAAGTTAGACATATATATATATATATATATATATATATATATATATATATGCTCATCGTTGCTGTTCAGTTATTGTGTTATGTTTTTTTTAATGAAAATGTAATGTAAAACAGTGTGTGTGATTTTTGCTATTATAGATGTACGTTTAATTTTACTAATAATGTAAATGCAACGCATTTAACACTTTGTGTTGAGACATGTATACTTACTCTGTTGCTTCAGCGTTAATACGTTTTACATATCGCCATGCAGTGATGTCTAGTGTGAACAGTGTGATGCTGCTCAATGTATTTCGTATGGTATGTGACACAATAGCATGCCTTCTTAATTATTGTTAATTTCAGAGTTCCTCTTGGTCTCACTCTCTTTCTATTGTTAAGTTCTATGAATTTTCCTGTTTGCAATGACAACATAGTGTCAACGATTGTATATTTATTTCTGATATCAGATCACCATTCTTCATATTGTAGAAACGTACCTGTTGCCTTCGCGCATTTGCTTAATCAACTTCAATTGAATGTATTGATTCATTCCAATCAGAACATTTCAAATGTAATTACGTGTATTTGTATGTATCCGTCAAGTTGTCTCTGCATTGCTGTTGGGCATCACAAGTATGAATGGTGATTTATTTTTGTTATATAAGACGTTTGACTGCGACTTTATGTATTCATGTTGTGAAGTCTCATTACGTCGCAGACTTATTAATCCATCTTCACTGTGATCTTCCACAGACATTTGATGCTCCTATCAGCATGATGTATGTTCTTGCTGCTAACCAGATTATGTTTACTAGTGTTAAGTTGCCGAACTTTTTTAGTGTATGGTGTTCAATGTAAACAACTAAACATGCTGTACGAACATTTGGTGTAATATCGTCATTTGTTTCCGTGGTATCTTCATGCTGTTTGCTGCATTCCTTATCCATCTCATTTTACACGATGCAAGTATTTTATGATTTTCTTTGACTAGTGTCCCCACACTGAGATGAAATATAATTTGGCATTGTTCTTAACTCGTATATACCAGCCTCCATTCAAACGCAGAGAAAATAGAGATACGGAAACATCTCTACAAATAGGGAATTTCAAATATACGGTCAGCCAAAGAGAGCTCGCTACAGCAAACTAACCCGGACCGTCTTGAAAGAGTACACAGATAGATTGAAATTAAGGACAAGCCTCGAACCAGCTGAGAGTCTTTTCAGTGGTCAACATGTAGATGAAGGGACTCTCCCCAGTGAGATACAGATGAGTTCTCGAGTAGTTTAACATAGACATTAACACTTAGTAAAGTAGAAGAACTGTTGATGTACATAACTGATTACATTTTATTTTGTGTGTTAGATGTTGTGCCACCAAAAAAACAGTATTCCATCACAAATACGTTGAATTTATGACTTACCTCGACGTGTATTAGTAAGACTGCGTGCACACAATCTCAGTGAGTGGTGTAATCAGAGAATGGAGCCTGTTGCAGAGACGATAGATATATGTGTGTTACGTATATTCATACATAAACCGAGAAGAGAACAACCAGTCGTTGCCTCTCATTATACAACGAGGCGTAAGTACATATACAACATGAGAACACACACGCAACAACCAGGTGTTCACCCTCATAATACAACGAGGCATAAGTACATCAATACAACATGAGAACACACACGCAAGAACCACCCCCTCCCCTGAAACATAGGGTTATAAAGGGGTGCCTCAGACCAGCAGATGAAACCCTACACAAATAATTTTTTTTTAAAACTGGAGATAATGCCAAAGACAGTGAATGTTATATCTTATATATCATCTTCTGCGGTTCTGTTTGTTTTCAAACGCATTGACCGTGTCCTCCCAACGTAAATGCACGCGCAAGGATGGTGACACACACATAAACTACAAATACACAACAAAAGCAAATATTTACCTCTACCGCCAACTTGTATCACGTTGCGCATAGCCAGTAGAACGTTGACTTGAACTAAGTAAGCTTGCATTGTTCACTTTACACAAATCTATATCGTCACAATACGCTGCATAAACATAAATAATTAGCACGACCATAGATACTATCTTTACAATGGGGGAATGGTTTACCTAAACGTAATGTTATTTGTGCGTTTAGTCAGATAGATCGTATAATTTAGAAACTTTTTATGACCGTGAATGTGAAAAATCGCTAGTGTAGGTTTATTTTGAAGGAGGACGGGGTGGGGGGGTGGGGGTTGTGCTGTATTTTATATAAGTTGCTATTACTATTAGTCATGTTCCGATTTGTTTATTGAAGGTGGGGCGGGATGGATACGTTAAACCCCTGCACTATTTACGGGTCAGAAAGTGAGATTTAAAATACCAGTCTAATGAAACACCACATTTCAGAAGGACTAATTAGCATTGAGTTTTAATATATAAAATAAAATGAAACAACACATTTCAGAAGGAATACTATTGTAAAACAATGGTATTTGAAAGAGACTAATAACCGAATCTGAACCCACATCTGATTATGTGTATGCCAGAATTAGAATGTGTGTATATATATATATATATATATATATATATATATCAGTAATATGTAACATCACACGTCTGACACTTGTTATTACCATTTGTATGGAATATGCTATTATTCTTCTTCTTCTTCAACGTTCATTCTCAAACTCCTGCTGGATCTCCTTTGTAGCAGGACAATGATCCTAATGATTTCCAGCAGGATGTAGTCCTGAGAATGGAAATGCGTTGTGTCGCCGTTTTATTTACGCCAGTGGCCCGACACATCCGTCTTCGGCTGGATATGCTATTATTACTATTATAATTATAATTATTAGTATTAATATTATTGTTATTATTATTATTATTAATATCATGGGTAGTGTTATAAGAACGACACAAAGCACGTTCATTCTCTTGACTACATGCTGATGGGAATCTAGTAGAACAGTTATCCTGTTACAATAAAGGTTTAGCGGAAGTTTGAGAATGAAAGCGACAGAAGAATAAATATTATTGTCAGTTGTATTAGTATTATTATATGTGGTACTAGTATCAGTATTGCTAATTGTAATAGTATGTGTATCTTTCGAGAAAACACACTATATGTGCCTTCTCCTCGCTCTGTTGTTCCCACAACGACGACCACATTTTCTGGATTGATGGTGTTTCTAGTCTAATGCTGCCAAAACATACGTACATATCAGTGAATGTGTGGAGGTAGACACTGAGACGAAATCAATGACTAAAGTAATAATAAAACTATAATATCAAATAAAAGCGGTTGAGACTATCAGCTAAATTTGACAACAAGGATACAAATCTATCAAACATGAGTGCTGACTACACTACATTATTGATCTGAAATATAGATTACCTACACCAAACTAGAGAGAAGACTTAAAATATTTAATCTAAGATGTCTCCGCAAGATCCTAAAGATTAAATGATACGACAAAATCACCACCATGGACATGTGTCGCGGCACACATCTACCAGCTGCTATGAAAAAACTCATTATGAATCAATTGCATTGGCTGGGTCATGTCTGCAGAATGACTAACTGCCGCATACCATAACAAGAACTATTCGTGGTTCTGGGTGACGGCCATCAATCCCGCGGTAGACAAATGTTGAAGTATAAACAAGTCTGTAAATC